>JANAVB010016118.1:7500-29032 GCA_029216955.1 Iris pallida | reverse complement strand
GATAGAAATATTTTAGTTAGAGGTTAGACTAATTAATATGGATAAGGTTAGTGTGATTAGAGACTTTAGAATGACTAATTTGGCCCCAACCAATTAGCCCTTTCCTAATACTCATAGAATAGGTTAGTGGGGGCATTTTGGACCTTACATAATAGGACAAATAGCCCCATATGGCCAGCCACTTTGGGAGAGGATAGGCTCAAGTTCATTTCATTATTCTCATCCACACTCTCTCTTGTTCTTCCCCAAATTCCTAGAGAGCAATCCCTAGAAATTTCTCCACCAAATCCTTCCATTTCACCACCAAATCTTCTTCTTTCCTTCTCCATTCTAGCCAAGGAGGAAGCTACCCAAGTTTGGAAGGATTCGGAGCTCGTTCGTGTCCTTTTGGAATCTCTACGTGTCGGTGTCGCTCCGGAAAGGCTTTTCTTTCGATTCGATCTACCGGGAGGTATAAATCCCTTCTCCTTTTCATTTCCTCATGCATATAGGTCTATTTTGAACCCATAGGAATGACCCCCATGGTTGTATCTCCATTTGTGTCCATTTCGTGTCCATTTGGAGATCATAGGAGTGTCCTTTGTGTTGTGGTTGTGTCCATGTGGGAAAATCCCAAATTTGGACACACTATGTGTTGTTGTTATGCATGAATGAATTATTACATGTTTAATCTCATATTTTTGTATTGGAGATGTGTTCTATAGTGTCTCATATATATTATTAGTGTAGAAAGTGAGTTCTTGATATATTATTTATACTTGTGTTCTTTTGTCTCAAATTACCTAAATCCGTCATGATTTTTATTCACGTTTTTAATTTCAGCCCTAACTTAGAAATGTCATAACTTCTAGCTCAAAGCTCGGTTTAATCTTCCGTTTTTTTTAAAAGAAGCGTATTGAAGTTAGCTTTCCAAAAACATGTATTAGTAGGCCTAATTCTTTATAAACTTTCTAAAGAATTATTTGAGTGTCAGATGTACGAAAGACAAACGCGTTCTCTGTGTTTTCGCGATTCCGGGAGTTTTCGGAAACGAAAACGCGATCCGTTTAAAGTTTCGGAAAGCTAACACATAGATCTATAACATACTTTAATCCTAGATTTTAATTCATGTTAAGATGGTACAGTATTGATTATTAGTAGGAGTTACTATTCGGCATATGCATTTTGTGCACCCATGTGTGTAATATAATATTCTATTTGATTTTAACCTATGTTAATATTTATACATTATGTAATTAAATAGAATACAAGCATGAGTAAATAGTTAAATAAATATATATGAGGTGTAAGTATCCTATCTAATGTAAGCATGTATAAGTATGGCTTGTAATGAATATGTAGGTTCCATAGTATGTAATGTATGGTGCATATAGTGGTGCAAGAGAATAAATGAATGATGAATGAATGCAAGCATAAATGTAATGTAATAGATGTAATGTATGCAATATACAAGTTAATGAGATGTAATGTTCTATGTTAACACAAATCCTATATTACCTCATGTACCCCCTTACACTATGTTGACACTATCACACTTGACACATTGTTCACTTACACTTTGACACTCTTTGATATGTATACACTATGTATGCCCATTTAACCCTCACTTGCCCCTTTGCCATGTTCATATACACACACATAGCCTCTTAAATAAGTATTTATGAATATAGTTAACTTAGCTATGTATGTATATTATATATATGTTAGCATATTGTGTGTAATATATAAGTTTATATAACCATTTGAAATGCCATGATTATAGACCTAATGTTGAATACCAATATATGCATGTGTATATATGTGTAGACATATATAACTTAAAGTAATAGATTACCTAGTATATCCAATATGAATTCTTGCCTATTTGAGTATTGAATAATTGCATGCTATATAGAGTTGGGTGTATGTTGGCTTGTATAGCCTTGTATTGATGTGTGCTTGCTAGGATAGTCTTGGTTAGGCCTAGTAAGACTTGCTGGGTTAGGACATGACCTAGTTTGACCTAGTTTGACTAGTGCAGTTGACCAGAGTTGACCAAGGGTTGACTTTGGCCTAGTTTGACCTAGATTCATGTAGAATGTATTGTAGTGCTTTATATTACCCTTCTGGACATGTTATGACTTGTGCTGTTCTAATTAGGAGCCAGACACCTCTCCACGGACAGTATCTTTACCTTGGATATTCAGATATCAGGCGAGTACATTCTCTGATCATTTCATATCCTGCTTAAAATTATTTCCTACAGTAGATTACTTTACTTGTACTGTCACGATGGTCACACGGATTGGTACTATATGGATCCTTTCTTGAGATGTTATCCTTAGGGAGCATCGGGTACTATGTGTTCTGTGCGTTTTACTTACATGGCGTATCACTATGCTTCTTGGTTCATTTGATTACTTGTGACATGTACCCTCATGATCACAGAGTCTCTTGAATCTTACACTGTTGGGTAACCCCCAGAATTCCTATTTATGGGACATCCATGTATCACCCTTCGGGGCCGTGCATGAAATCATATAACATAACCTGGCTGGATCCTTGTGTATTGATTGAGGGTACGGGGGAGTTGAAGTGGACATGTGAATAATACACCAGTAGTATCTTCATTGAATCATTCCGTAGTGTCTTCACAGAATCATCCCAGGCCATTTACATGTTCATATTGTACTCTGACTCACTAGTCACTACTAGTTCTCTATATATAGTAGATATTTCTATTACAGTTCTGTCTCTGTTTACATACTGCTTTCTTTCAGTACCTGTATCTTACTTTACTGCAAGATTATTTTCTAACCTGCTATGATCTGTTGAGATGTACTGTACTCGCTCCAGTCTTGACTGGACCTGTTGATAAATTTTACAGATAGCTTGGAGGTTGCCTGCTAGCCTAGAGGAGACACTTTAGAGGATGTTTAGATAGGTGTTTCATTTGTTTGGAGTTGTATTTACTTTGTGGATTACTGTATATGAGTTTGAGGTGTATTTTCTGGGTTTTTGTATCTTAGACACTTAGACTTCTATCTCCTGTAATTCTTTTGGATTTCATGTTTTATCTATCCTTATCATGCTCTACCCTAGATGTGATTGAGGCTGTATCTGCTATGTCACCCCCATTCGGGGAGTATAAACTGCTTGGCATTAAAATGTTAGATGTTGTGACCTAGGACAACGTTCTACCGCCGACACTGCAGCGTAGGTTGGGCGTTGTTACATTCTCGTACCCAAACAGTGGGTGCGGGTCGTGACATATGCTTTGTCCCAGTGGCACTCAAGCGTATAGCCAGTTCATTCGGGACGTATGTGGCTACGGCGCCTGAGACCAGTAACCTCTCCAAGGCTCATTATGCAAAAATTTGTGTGGAACTTGATCTCTCCTCAGAACCACCAATTTTATGACCATCGAGCTGGCCAATCAGAGTCACACACAATAAATCCTCTACGACAACCATATTATGTTCTACAACTACTGTCATCTAAGAGGTCACCTCACCAAGCACACTGCCACCGTCTACACCCAGAACTCAAATAGAAATTTGTCCGGAAAGACAACGAGCAAGCAAAGGGGAGTACCCCAAGGTCACCCCTTCTACCTCTCTCAAACTCGCACACGCGATTCGGATCCAGCGAAGACAAGATAGACAAGAGCGAGTGCCCCAGCATGGCCTTGATCCCCTTCAGTCCCCAATAAATCGCCCTCTCCAACCAATTTGATACTCTAGAGTCGAGTGACATGGAAGCAGCGACAGAGTCAGACTGCCCACTAACTGCCTCGTACTTTCCCGAAAGTATGCCCAACCCCCTTACATCTGTGGGAGAAGAGATCCGAGATTCCAACAAGGCAGATCAACAAAACACCGACAATGAACCTCTCGAAGGCACCCTAGCTATCATCTCCAGCGACGTTGATCATCATATCGCCAGCGGAAATTCAGTCGAAGAAGCCCTCGCTATTCTTGGACCAGACCCGTCTAGGAGAGGATTACAGGTCCTAGCCGCAGGTTACCCTCTCCAGCAAGTCACTATCCAATTGGAGAGCGCAGGCGACTCCCTAGCGATCCCCACTGAGGATCCCAACACTGACTCCGCTAGGGAATTGATCGGAACCCCCACGGTCCATCTCGAGCAATCCACCAACGACCCTCCCACCTTATCTAAGGCAGAAGCACCCACCTTGAGCGGACAAAATATCTAGATAGGAATCACCGAAACAACAACAATCCAAACTAGATCCGCCGCAAGATGGAACAAAAAACCCTCCCACAACCCTATTAATGCTTAACATCCTATTCTGGAACGTACGAGGTCTGGCGAACAAACCTACTGCTAGGAGAGTTTCCAGCCTTCGTAAAATCTACAAGATCGATATCCTTATCATAATTGAACCCAAAATTCCCTCCAAAAGATTAAAGTTTATCCAGCTCCAGCTGGGACTACCAGCGGCCGTAGCAGACAAACATGAATATGGATCCTCGGCACGAAGGACGTCAACCTCGGAGTCATACAGGACTCCAGGCAAGCCCTTTCCTGCTGGGTGGATCACCCCATGCTGCCAGATCGTGCCATTCTCTCAGCGGTCCACGGCAGCAGTGATATCGTAGAGCGAAAACACCTATAGAATGACCTTCTTGACATCCATCTCCACAACATCAACTCCCCATGGCTTTGCATCGGGGACTTTAATGCGATCACCAGCAGAGAGAGAAAATCGGAGGTCGGCCACCCCCCGTACCAGCCATGCAAGACTTCAACAACTCCATCTTCAACGCTTATCTAGCCCCCCTCTAGTTCAAAGGCAACGCGTTCACCTGGTGCAATATGTAGGAAGGAGATCACTGACAATACTCTTGTCTGGACAGAGCACTCACGAATACTCCCTGGCAAGGAATGGGGTTTTATACCACTTTATCCCACCTCAATTCTACCGAATCTGACCATGCCCCCTACTGATCGAAATTAAAAACAATACCTCGCCAGCCAAAAAGAATTTCTAATTCCTTGAATTCTGGACCGATCACCCCCGATTTTTAGGCATCGTTGCGAAAGCGTGGGAACGCGACGACTCCCCTAACCCACTCATCCGGGTAAGCAACAAGCTCAAGGCAACGAGGAAAGCCCTATCTAATTGGAGCAAACGAGCATACGGGAATATTTTTCAAGCCGTTCGGGACACCCGTGCCGAAACCAGATTTGCTTCGGACCGTACCCCCACGGCTAGGATAGCCCTGAATTTTACCAAGGCTATGCTCAAATTCAGACTCAAAGTGGAGTCGGATTTCTGGAAGCAGAAAGTAAGATTGAAATGGGATAGCGACGGGTTAAGAACTCGAAATTTTTCCACGCCTGCGTCAACGGTCGCAGAAACAGGCTATCGGTTCACCATACCACAGGCGAGAACGGGAACCTCATAACTGACTATAAGAACATTCAAGCGGCCCCAGCGGACTTCTTTTCCAAATTATTCTTCAAAGAAATGGTCCACAAAGATAACTCATTTCTGGACCAAATCTCCAGTCTCATAAATGACACCGATAATGCCCAGTTAGACCCTGACTGAACAGAAAGTGAAAGAAGCAGTATGGGCTCTGAATGAGCACAGTGCCCCCAGCCCAGACAGATTCTCGAGCATCTTCTTCCGCACATGCTGGGACATCATCAAGCAGGACATCATTGAAGCGGCAATCGCCTTTTTAGAAGGCACTAATTACCCCAAAGCCATATCCAGCGCCAACTGATCCTCATCCCGAAAAAAGATAATCCAGAATCCTTTCGCGACTTCCGACCGATTAGCCTTTGTACCTTCACCAACAAAATTATCTCTAAGATCATCGCTACCAGAATGCTGATATGCTTTCCAAAATAATCTCGGAGGAACAGAGCGGCTTTGTTCATGGGAGGAACATCCAGAACAATATTTTGCTGGCTCAAGAATTAATCACATGCATGAAGTTTCCAGTTAGAGGGGGCAACGTTGCCGTCAAAATCGACATGGAGAAAGCCTACGACAGACTGGATTGGCAATTTATGATTTGGGTTTTCAGAGCTTTCGGATTTTTGAAAAACTGGACCAACACCGTGTGGAGATCCATCAGCAACTCATGGTTCTCCACGGTTATCAACGGCCAATCCGAAGGGTTTTTAAATCTAGACGAGGTGTTAGACAGGGCAACCCTCTATCTTCCACTGTCTTCATCATAGCTGCTGACGCTAACATGGTCAACATTTTGAACTTCCAGCACTATCACACTGCCAGCGGATGTCCGATCATCATCCACCTGGCCTTCGCCGACGATTTACTAATCTTCTCTTCTGGGGAAGTCAGAGCATTGGAAGTTGTTCACAACACTCTGGCGAGGTACTCTCGATGCTCTGGGCAGAAGATCAATTATTCCAAGAGCGTTATCTACGCCCAACATAGCATCAAAAGCGAGCAGGCCACCAGCCTCTCCAACATAACTTCTTTCTCTATGACCGACCCTCCGTTCAACTACCTCGGATGTCCACTTGTGTACGGCAAATCCAACATGGGCATCTTTGAGAACTTGATTACTAGAATCAGGAGCAAACTCGAGGGTGGCATAATGCCACCTTATCCCCAGGCGGTAAGATGATCCTCGTCTAAAATGTGCTCACCTTTATCCCGATCCATACGCTAGTGGCGTGTTTCCCGCCAATGAAGGTTCTCTCGTCAATCGAGCAAATCTTCTGCAATTTCTTTTGGGGGCACAACAAAGTCCTAGACAAACACCACTGGGCAAGCTGGAAAGCCATGGCTCACCCAACAGAGGATGGGGGGTTAGGATTCTCCAAGCTCAAATACATTATTACGGCATTCTCGATAAAATTGTGGTGGAAGCTCCGCTCGAGTAAAAACTTATGGACCAAGTTTATAAAATCCAGGTACTTCAAACACATCCACCCATCAGTAGCAACCGCCAACAGCAGAGCCTCTGCGGCTTGGCGTCGTATCCTAATCGGACGCGACCTCGTTGAGCCGATAATTAGACACCAGCTGGGCGACGGCGACTTGGATCCATTCCTGGATAGATGGCTTGGGGACAACTTAATACCATGTCTGGCAACGAACCCCAATAACAGTAGGATCAAAGACCTTTGGAACTCCACTAACAGCGAATGGAACTGGAATAAGATTCGCAATTGGCCCGGTAACAAAACTGCTAACAGGATCCGCATGCTCGGGCTGAGTCTCAGTATCGAGGCGGACGGGCTGAGGTGGTCGCTTGAGGCCTCCAGAGCATTTTCGGCCAGGTCGGCGAGATTAGCTATCCAAGGGAACGGTCAGCCGCACCACACCCTGGCGCGCTACTGGCACTCCTGCATCCCTAAGAAGTGGTCCTTCCTCTTATGGAGAGTCATTAGAAAGAAATTGTCGACGGACGATATTTTTCACTCCATCGGGATTAGCTTAGCATCAACTAGTAATTGCTGCTCTGATCGCCATGAGGAGACTATCGACCACATCTTCATGGAGGGGACTCTGCCGGACAAGATCTGGAAGACCCTTAACCATCACTACAATATAGACCAAGGGGTGGATGTAGGTCCTAAAAAATCAAGTTGCACACATCAACAAAGTCAGAAGATAAAGAAATGAATCTTTCAAATGAACTGCGCAGACATCAGATTGCGCAGTATACAGATTGCGCATACTAGATTGCGCACACTACCAAGCGAGCAGGCTGACGTGGCAAATCATCATCATTACCTGACACAAATCAAATCTTCTGACAGCTGACAGTGCGGAGAACGAGGCGACCGTTCGTTTAATCGTGCAGCACGGCGCTCGAGGACAGCTGGCAGCACAATCCATGTTGGCGCAATCCATTCCTGTGCAGTCCAAGTCTGCACAATCCAAAGCCAGCACAAATTAGGTTGCGCGTTCTATCAACATAATAACAAAATACACGTGGAATTCATGCCATCATTTGTTCATTACGTGGCAACCGTCTATACACGATCATGCGCATTTCAATCAAATGATGCCATGTGTCCAAGACAGTTGGCCCATGATCCAGCAACTGCATGTGCAGTCTATTGTTACGTAATCTAATTATTGCGCAATCCATCATGCGCAGTCCAGAATAACTAAAAGTTAGTTATTTTTCAGAACTCTATAAATAGAGTTTCAAGTCTCCATTCAAGGGGATCAGAGATCAGATCATAGAGAGATCAGACTTTAAAGTTCAGAGAGTCCAGGAGTTCTTGCCCAAGTGCTGCTGCATTTATCCGAGGCTTTTGCCTTCAATTTCTGAGGCTTTTTGCCTTCAATTCCAGAGTTGTCTTCAACTTCAGAGGCTATCGTCTTCAAAGTTCACATCGTCCAAGGGATAAAGCAATCGTCTTCTAGATTGGATTCCTACAGTTATACCATTCCCAGAATTCAAATTGTAATCTTTTACAAAGTTTGTATCAATAAAGTTCTACACTTTTTTTTTTGCAAACAAAATGGCGACTCTGCTGGGGACGACTTTCTCCTCCGATGAGGAAGTGACAACTCAATGTGACGTAGGGTCTATCGAAAAGACGCAGAAGATACTGGTTGTGAAGATCAACCAGACAGCCTACGAGGCTAAGATCAACTCCAAGACTACTCCTCGCACTGCAACCACTTCTGCCACAAGCAAAGTGCACCCAGTGTGGGTCCCAAAGACTGCTGCGCAGTCTATCGATGCTGCCAGCAAGACTTCTGCGCAGTCTGTTAGCAAGACTGCTGCGTAGTCCAAAGCTTCTGTCACCAAGCCTGCTGCACAATCTGTCTCTGCTACTGCTGCGCAATCTGCTGTTGCCAGTACACAGAAGACTTCATATGCTGTCTTGGCTAAGTACAAAACTCCTATGCCTCTAGCGCAATTGGCTGCCAATCTGTCTGCACAAACCAATATTCCAGCATCCAGAGTCCACCCTAAGCACTCTGTAGCAAGAACTCCTGATGCGCAAACCACAGTTTCTGTGGCCAAAACCAGTACGCCATCCATTCATGCGTAAGCTAATCCTGCACAATCTAAGAGTGACAGCCTTTTGGCTAAACTCTCTTCTTCTCATAACAAAAGGAAAGCTCTGCTCCTCCTCTCAAGCACCCTGTTGCTCCTGTACAATCCACTGGGGTAGTCCTTTGGCTATTCCTTCTCCTCCTCAATATAAAGGAAAAGGCCCATTGGTCTTTTCTCAAACTTCCTTGTCATATGACTTGGAAGACAATAAAGGGAACGCTCTTTAGCTAACCCTTCTTCACAAACAAAGAAAAAGGCCCTTTGGTCTTTTCTCAATCTTCTTCAGTTTTTACCGAAGAAGATCAATCTGAACGTGCCTCGGCACCAATCAGTACTAGAACTCTTTCAAACAAAGATTTTTCTTTCTTTTATGACAAAAGAACTTGTACTGACCAAAGAGGTATTCTGCCTACCCCGGTAGCAGAGTTCCAGGACCTCCCAACTCTCAAAATATCCCGATCAAACAGGGAAAATTATTGCTGTCTCAAACAGAAACCCCTGGGGGTGAATTTGCTGATCTAAGAACTTATCTTAACAGACCAACTTCGGTGAAACGCAAACAGCCAATGCCGAAGACCAAACATCATCAGAGGCAGACTCCCAGGGTCAAAGATCCTGACACTTATGCCAATAAAGTGTGTACTTCCCTGTATACTCAAGGGATTAAACAGTTGAAGAATCAGAATCATGTTCCGAACATTATCAAAGAACGGATCCTCAGAGTTTTTCTCGTCCTGTTGTGGTTCCCGATCTCCGAGAGCATCTCAGACAAAAATGAGACAACGTCTCAACACCTCCAGTTCAACCATCTGATCATCATTGCAACCACAAAGTCATCATCCAATGTTGTTGTCAAACAACAAAAAGATCTATCTTTGATCGTCTGACTTTTGCAAACTCTGAAGTAGTGTCAGAGGAAGATGCAGTCTTGTATGCTTATATCAACATGACTTCCCGAGATACTGGGGGTGTAGAAGGTGCTCTAAGCATGGCATACCTCGTAAACCAAGCCAACAGTATCTAGATTTACTTCAAGAATCTTCTGAAGGAGTGTTTCGACATACCCGGTCCCGAAGCTAAAACACAATCGGTCAAAGGAATTTTCTTCAAGGTCCTTCGGGTCATCTTCCTACTTCTCAGTCAGGAGACGACTCTTTCTCCGACTATGATGCATACAGCGAAAGCTCTGAACAGACAGTGTCTTCCACTGTACCAAGAGAAGTGACAGCTTATGTTGTCAATGAAGATCCAGATGCTTCAACTTCTGTAAATCAGGAACAGCGAATCGCTGCACTTGAAGAAAGCTAAAAACCATGGCTGAAATGGTTGCTAGTATGTATTCTATCATAGTGGCACAACATGCCACACCACGACTGTACCTATGCTAATCCTGAAATCATAGCATCATCGATACATGCCAATATTAGGCTGGGGGTAGTGTCTCCTCAATGCCTCCTGTACAAGTACAAGTTCAAACTACACCTAGTCAGTCAGGAGCTGGGGGTAGTAATTACAATGATGTTCCTCCTCCTACCACTCTAACTCAACCTGCTTTTTCTTCGTCATCTGAAGATGCAATGAAGCTGTCAAACTCTTGCGAACCCAGTTTGAAGTTTTCAAAGAGAAAGACAACTTGCAAAGATTGGGGATCAAGCAGTCTTATCCAGTTGAATGGAAAGAAGTCCCGTTCCCACCAAAGTACAAGATCCCAACCATCTCTTTGTTTGATGGCAGTACTCTCCTAGTCAGTTCATCAATCATTTGAGGTAATGACCGTTCAACTCCAGCCAAATGATGCTCTTCTTACCAGAGTGTTCGTCGGTTGTTTAGCTGGCGTAGCATACGACTGGTACAAAAGTTTGCCCGATGGTTTTATCACTTCCTTCTCAGGTCTCAAGTAAATCTTCCTGGAACGGTTCTATGAAGGATTCAACGACATGACTATGTCGGCTCTCAACAAAATCAAACAGAAACACAATGAAACTGCTGAGAGTTTTATCGAACGGTTCCGCCGTGAAGCCTTTAAGATGCCTCCCGGAACTCTAGCTGCTGTCACTATTGATACTTGTAAGGCAAATCTTTTGCCTATCATCAGTATGTGGACAGGATCTACCCAGTTCCATGATTGGCCCTCATTCATTGTCAATACCAAAGTTGCAGAAGTGAGTGCTGAGAAGTTCAAGCAGTTGGGGGTACAAATGTCTAACCCCGATCGAGATGAACACCAGACATCAGGTGGTGGCAACCGCCAGAATAACCGCAAAGCAAAAGAGACTTTGAACATCAATCTGAACAAGAATAAAGAATCTTTGGCTGTCAATGTGGCTCCGCCTACATCCACTTCTACTCCTTCTGCACCTCCCCCGAGGGAACCTCGTCTGAAAGTAGAATATTCCTTCGACGAGAATGACACTGCAAGCATCTTTGATTGCTTACTCAAAAGCAACAAGATTCAGCTCCCAGACCCAAAAAAACCTGATGAAGTCGGTAAGACAGATCATCCTAAATATTGTGTCTACCACAGGTTCATTGGACACCCTACTCGAGCATGCTATGTGCTCAAGGGCAAAATTCAAGAGCTTGTCAATGCTGGTGTCGTCACTCTGCAGCAAGACGAGAAGACTGTTACTGCGAATATGGTTTCAGTCCAGTTTGGTGACTTTCCTCCGCAGATGGTACAGCATGGCGTTATTCCTATTCCCAAAGCTACTCTTGAGATTGTGAATCTTCCTCCTTCACCAAATGAAGGTCTCGTCCCCTTGTCTCTTGACAACGGCAAAATTATGTGGATTCATCCCGATCTTGCTCCGGAGTTCGAAGTACCCTCTTCTTCCAAGAAGAAAGGTCGTTCTAAAGGCAAGACGAAGACTTGCAACATGGTGTCTTTTGACCCCATAGTTGACGAGGAAATTCTGTTAGGCACCAGATCAGGGAAAGTCTATTTGAAAGATCATTCAGAAGCTCAAGAGAATCCTGCTTCTTCTTCTGAACCTGCTCCAGCACAACCTGCTTCCACTGAAGAGATCCCTTCTACATCTTCACCAGTTGTAGTACCTATTCCTCCCAAGCCAATGACGGCTGACAAAGGCAAGCAACAAGTCCGCTTTGATAAACCCCTGAAGAAATTATCTCCTATAGGACTTGAAAAGCCGTACAACTTGATATATTGGCTCAATTAGCCAATACACTGGCTAGGCTATCAATCTTCGAGCTCTTACGCCTTTACAAAGAGACTCGAAAAACTTTAAGTGAAGCTCTGATGCAGGCTGAAACTTGCTTAACTCTTCTCAAAAAGCCGGAATCAGAACCAGTCTCTTGCCGTCACTGTCATAGTGTCCTGGAGTTGATTCCAAACATCACTTTCACTCAGGATGATATGTTGCTGGAGGATAATAGACATGATCGTCCTCTCTACTATACAGGGTACGTCGATTCGATGAAAGTCGATCGCATCCTGATAGATCTAGGGTCTGCTCTCAGCATCATGCCAAAGACGATGCTAGACGCATTAAAGATACCAGTACATAGTCTTTCAAGCACAATCACCACTATCTTGGGATTCAACCAAGGAAGGAGTGAACCTTTGGGTAAGATTCGCCTAAAACTCCAAATAGGCAATCTTCGCACATAGGTGACCTTTTATATCATCGACAATCATGGTTGTTCTTATAACGCTCTTCTGGGAAGACCCTTCCTTCATGAACACAATGTTGTTCCATTAACTCTTCATCAATGCTTTAAATATGTTGATGACAAAGGACAAGTTCACAAAGAAGTTGCAGACCTTTATCCTTTCAAGGGTGTCGAAGCGTATTACAACGATGCTCGTATGTACAAGAAAGAATTTATGAAACTAGTATTGGCCATGGATACTAAAGAAGACCAAGAAGCAGTGCCCAAAGACACTCTTATTATACCTGTCAAAGGGCGTGTTTCTCATCCTCAGTCTTCTAAACCACTGGCTATTCACTTGCCAGTTCAGAAGAAATCGGTTGATGGCGATCAGGATAAAAGGGAGCTCGCCTCTTCTGAGCCACTTCTTATCGACTTACGTCATAACAAGGACAAAAAGCAGCTCACTTCTTCTGAGCCTCTTGTTGTTGATTTAACTCACAACAAAGAAAAAAGGGAGCTCACCTCCTCTGAGCCGCTTGTCATCGACCTCCGTCGTAACAAGCCTCTTCCACGTTCTTCTTCTCCTCCTCTTGTAATTAATCTGACCAAGCCTACTAAGGCTAAAGGTCCTGCTGTAAATTCAGATGTACAGATCAAAGAAAAAGCATCTACTTTCCAGTATACTAATGTTATTTATCATACTAAATGCTATTTGGATATGTTAGATAGCTTCAAATCATTTACAATAGGAGTTGTACAATCTCTTCAAACAGAAGTCTCATTTGAAGATCCAGATGACTCTTACCGTATTGTCCCTGCTCGAAAGAAAGGTAAAAGTCCAATACTTTTTAGTAAAGGACCAGAACAACAATTCAGCTATACGGATGATAGCAAGCTTAACGATACAGGACATCTACAACTCCGTCGTTATAGTCAACAATCAAAAGACATCATCCGTAAGATGGGTTATGACTTTAAAAATGGCCTCAACTACGGTAAGGGTAGACGAACTCCTATTCGTACGGCTGTTCCAAAAGGAAAATCTGATATGTATTACAGCAAGACCAAAAGAGGTCTCGGATATGCTTATCCTCCGATGTTATCCCCAGCAGTCTCCGACTCTGATAGCGAAGAACGCTCTAACTCTTCTGATTCCAAGTCATGGGATTCTGACACCAGCATTGGTGAAGTCCATCGTGTGATCGTATCTTCTAATATGGTCTCCGCTGAACTTCTGGAAGGCTATGATAAGGACGTTGAAGAAAATCCTGAAACAGATCCTTGGGCTCAACAGATGGATAATCAGTAGGTATTCCGATTTAAACAAAGAGAACCTCCTACTGAAGATCAACTAGTTCAAGTTGATGTAGGAGGAAGCGGGTCACCTCGTCCAATCTTTATTAGCAAGAATCTTCCAGAAGCAGATAAGCAAGATTTGATTCTTCTCATTAAAGAATACCTTGATGTCTTTGCTTGGAGTTACGAAGACATGTCAGGTTTAGATCCCAAAATTGCTACTCACAAACTGAACATTCTGCCTAATGCTAAACCAGTCAAACAGCAGCAACGGCGATTCAAGCCTGAAATGATGGACGCAATTGATGATAAAGTCAAGAAGCTTATCGCTTGTGGCTTTATTCGAGAAGAACAACATCCTGATTGGGTAGCCAACGTTGTTTCAGTCCTGAAGAAAACGTGCAAGGTTTGAGTCTGTATTGATTTTCGGATCTTAATGAAGCATGTTCGAAAGATGAATTTCCTCTCCCTATTACGGACGTCATGATTGACAATACCTGTGGGTTCGAGCGAATATCTTTTATGGATGGATTCTCTGGATACAATCAGATCAAGATGAATCCTGAAGATGAAAAACACACATCTTTCCGCACTCCTCGGGGAGTCTATTGCTACACAGTGATGCCATTTGGTCTCAAGAATGCTGGTACAACTTACCAACGGGCTATGAGTACCATTTTTAGAGAACATCTTCGTAAAACAGTCGAATGTTATGTTGATGATATCGCTGTTAAAAGTCGTCTGAAAGAAGATCATATCCAAGATTTGAGAACAATCTTCAATCTCATGCGCCAACATCAGCTCAAGATGAATCCCACCAAGTCATTCTTGGGTGTCTCTAGTGGCAAGTTTCTCGGCTTCGTCATTACCTCTAAGGGTATATACGTGGATCCCGAGAAGATCAAATCCATTCAAGAGATGCGTCCTCCACGCAACCTAAAAGAGCTACGAGGATTCCAAGGTCAACTTGCGTACATCAGGAGATTTATTTTGAACTTGTCTGGACGCTGCAGACCATTTACTCAACTAATGAAGAAGGGTGTATCGTTCGTTTGGACCGAAGAATGTCAACGAGCATTTGATGACATAAAGCGATATCTCATAAACCCACCAGTCTTGGTGCCACCAATCTCTGGCATACCATTCTTAATGTATGTCCGTGCTATGGACCATTCATTGGGTGCTTTACTTGCCCAAAAGAACAAAGAAGGCCACGAACAAGCTATCTACTACCTCAGTCGTACTATGATTGGTGCTGACACCGTTATAGTTCGGTTGAAAAAGAATGTCTAGCTTATGTTCGTTGTTCAAAGAAGGCATTACATCATTGGTCAAACCATTCATGTCATATCCCGAGTCAACCCTCTTCGGGTACTCATGAAAAGCCCAGTACACTCAATTCTCGGCTAGCTACATGGGCCATTCTTCTAGTCCACTATAACATGGTGTATGTTCCTCA
The DNA here is from genome assembly GCA_029216955.1 of Iris pallida. Classification (NCBI taxonomy): domain Eukaryota; kingdom Viridiplantae; phylum Streptophyta; class Magnoliopsida; order Asparagales; family Iridaceae; genus Iris; species Iris pallida. The sequence continues at coordinate 13,651 of JANAVB010016118.1, read as the reverse complement.
AAAGTCTGTCAAAGGTCAAGCACTGGCAGATTTCTTAGCAGCTCATCCTGTTCCAGAGACGTCCAAACTTTACGATGAAATTCCAGACGAGACGTTGAAAGTCAACATGATCTCTGAAGAATTTCCAACCTGGCGTCTATTCTTTGACGGAGCATCCAGAATCGGACCCAATGGTGCTATCGTAGCAGGAGTTGGAGTTGTTCTCGTTTCTCCAGACGGATTAACTATCCAAAAGCTTACTCTCTAGATGAATCCTGCTCCAATAATGTAGCAGAGTACAATGCTCTACTCATCGGTCTTCAATTAGCTAAGCAATTGAATATCGAATATCTCGAAGTTTACGGCGACTCTAAGCTGGTTGTCAACCAGGTTAGAGGAACTTATGAAGTCCGCCATCAAGATCTGGTACCTTACTTTGAAGCAGTAATCAATATGGCTACATCATTCAAAGCTTTCTTCATTGAATATGTATGCCGAGCATGCAATACTGAGGCAGATGCTTTGGCCAATCTTGCAGCAGTCTTAGCCATTCCCATCAGAAGACAACAAGTGGTGGTTATCTCTAATCGAGAATTGTTTTGTGTCGAAAACATCGTAACATCGAGTTCAGTAATCTTGCTGAAGTTAATGTTATCAATGAAGATTAGAGAACTCCCTTCATCGACTTCGTAGTCCATGATATACTCTCTGAAGATCTAAAAGAAGCTACGAGTATTCGTCGACGATCTCTACGATTCTATTACACCAAACCACTAAGACTCTCTATCGACGGACTTATGACGGTCTCCTTCTACGCTGTCTAGCTGGTGATAAAGCAAAACAAGTACTACGTGAAGCTCACGATGGTGTTTGTGGAGCACATCAACCCAGTCCTAAACTACAGGATCGTACCGACGCATGGGTTACTACTGGCCCTCTATGGTATCAGATGCCATTGAATATGCAAGAAAATGTCGAGTTGTCAAATCCACGCAAATTTCCTTTATCAACGTCAGGATTCCTACATCCGACTGCCGCTTCCTGGCCTTTCAAAGCTTGGGGCATGGACATCATAGGTCCTATTAATCCTCATTCTTCTAGGACATCGGTTCATACTAGCAATAACCGACTACTTCTCTAAGTGGGCTGAAGCTATACCTTTAGCTGAAGTCAAAACCAGTAGTGTCATTAACTTTGTCAAACACCATGTCATTTATCGATTTGGTGTCCCTCGAAGGATCATTCATGACAACGGACCATAATCATCAGCCAAAAATTCACAAGATTCTGTGATGATCACCGAATTGACAATGTCGCTTCAACAGCCTACAATCCTGCCGCTAATGGACTAGCCGAAGCTTTCAACAAAACTATTATCAGCTCCTCAAGAAATTTGTATCTACTAACAAACGAAACTGAGTGAAAAGCTCGGTGAGTGTTTATGGGCCTATCGAACTACGGTCCGCAATCCCACAGGCTTTACACCTTTCTCTCTAGTGTACGGTTGTGAAGCAGTTCTCCCCTTTAGAACTTCAAATTCCTTCTTTAAGGATTGCCATTGCCAATGAGCTCACTACAGAGAACAACGACCTTCTTCGACTTCAAGAATTAGAGGCACTCGACGAGAAGCGGTTAATGGCTCAGCAACATATTGAGCTATATCAAGCCTGTATCTCGAAGACTTTCAACCGCAAAGTTAAAGTCAGAACCTTTCAACAAGGAGAACTTGTTCTAACGTCAGACGTCCTATGACTATGACTTACATGAGCAAAGGCAAATTCGATGCGAAGTGGGAAGGACCTTATGTTGTCAGCAATGTCTTTTCAAACGGAGCATATCAACTCGCAGAATTAGATGGGGGTTGCAATGATGCCAATCAATGGCAAATTCCTCAAGAAATACTATGTAAATGTAACAAAAATTTATGTAAATATGATCACAATTCATAAATAAAGTTTGATTTTAATTTCATCATAAATGATGTTACATGATATCAAGAAGATCATTGTCATCCTTATCGACATTGGGACGGGGACTACTGTCGTCTTATCAAAAATACGGTCAGCAAAAGAGTCGAGAACCTCTTGCTGGAACCCACGAGGAACTTGCAGGCAGCCAGTCTCATGGCCTCTTTTCTTCAGTCTTTCCTGGTTCAAGCAGGAAGTCCAGAATATCTCGCGGTGGTTTTGGTGCAAACGAACCTTCGCCTGCCTCTGCCTGCTTTGGCTGAACCAGTTCGGCTGGACGTTCTTCAACGCCTTCTTTAACTTTTGGAGCGAGTTCAGTCTTCTTGGGTGCATCTCCAGAAACATTTATGTTATTTAGAAAAGTGGAAGTGCTCCTTTCTGCTAAATTTTGTTCTATTTATATGCAGAGATTCTCCAAATAACGAAGCGACACATTCATCCGAGGTTCATCGTTCATTCGATTCATCCAACGGTTCGCCCGTTCATTTATTATTATTACCTGACGTTCACCCGTTCATTAATCATCATTTGACGGTTCATCCGTTCATTATTTCCATCTGACGGTTTGTCCGTTCATTCCATCATTCGACGGTTTAACCGTTCCTTTTGACGATTTATTTTGTTCACACCTTTTTTGACGATTCGTTATCGTTCATCATCCAATCAGCAACTTATCGTTCTTGATTAAGTTGTCAATTGAAATAATAATATTCAATATATTTGCCACGTCCATATACCTCTTAGCAGATATAATGAATAATTTTTTCTACAAAATTCAGAAATATATCATGTCCTGTACCTCTGAATATTTTCTAATCTATATTATATTTAAATAAGATATGCAATAAATGATAGAGCACACAAAAAATGTCTTTTATTAATCAAAATATGAGACATTACAAAACACATGTGCTACAAAAGATACAAAAAGTTCTTTCTAATGAGGTGGAGGTGTTATCAGACTAGCAATTTGTTGTTTCAGAGTCTGTATTCGCTCTTCACGAGATGACATCACCCTTCCTGGCTTTTCCATCCCAGTTTCTCCATTCAAAGCAGGCATGGCCACCATTCGGCGAGTAATCTCAGCATCATGAGCTGCTACATAATCATCCCTCTCCTGGATCAGTGCATTGAATTGCTGAACTGCAATCTGATGATCAGTGACTTCATTTTCTAATTCCTCCTGGAGACGAGCAATCTCTGCCCTTAGCTCAGTAGCTCTCTCTCTTTTCTTTCAGCCATCAAGAAAACTGATTCCAGCTTGGATTTATTCAGCAATTTTGCGGAGTAAGCTTTCAAGAGGTTCTGGAGATTCACCCTATCAATGTCAGCTGCCTGAGCCAGTTGTTCGAACTCTGCCTGCACTAGAGACTCCACTTCTCCTTGGTTGAGCTCTTTATAGTTTTTGATGGAAATCTCTAGCTCATTCAAAATGATCCAGAAAAGTGCCTGAGCCTCGTCACCTTGTTCTCGGATAGCCCTTACTAAGAGAGAGGTTGGACCTCTAACCATAAAAAAAATTAGTACCCTCTTTTTCCATCATTCTATTTACTAGAGGTCCCAAAGACTCAAAAAAGCATCTGGTAAATGATTGGATCACAAGATTATTAATCGCTATAGCACCAGGAGTTGCAGCTACTCCTGTTGATGATGAAGCCACAGGATGTTCGATTTCTCGTGTTAGAATGGTAGGCTCTTTGAATAAAGGAACCGAAGTGGAGCTTGTTGCCCCTCCTGGTCGTTCCTCTGCAAAAATTAGAATATTGTCATTTTGTCTGTCATTGGCGATTGATAAAGAAAATCAGAAATGAAAACATGCATTACCGTGGATGGATCCAGCAATAAGCTTGTCATCTGCAGGAGTAGAGTCTGGTTGAGCTGAAGTAGCTTCAGATGCTACTGCTTGGCTGTTGCCTGCTTCAGAGCCGCAAGAGAGATGACGGCTGCTACCAGCAATCTGTCGCAAGAACTATGTCCAGACATACTCGAGGTGCTGGAGGAGCTTCAATCTCTGCATGGAGTACATATGTAAAATGTCAGCTATCAATCTATTTTAAAGAAGATTGTTGATTTCATTTTATACCTTGGGGATCGACGGCAGGAATTTCCTTCAAAGCCGCTTTTTCAGCTGTTGGAGGCATCTTCCTCAATATCCTTTTCAGGATCCAAGGAGTCATCAGCAGCTTTAGTGGATATATGATCTTCATCATCCCTTCCGGGATCCTGTGTGTCTTCGTCAGTCTCTGATGATGAACTTTCATCATTTTATCTTCTGCTGGTACCTCCCCACTATCAGTATCAATGGCTTGATCAACTATCTTCCTATAAGCCGAAGTCACAGTACTCTAAAGCTTCAATCATCGTACGATCTTCTTCTGCGCGAAGGGCCCCAGGTGTAAGAGGCAGTTGAGAAGATTCTGCAGCAGGGAAAGGAGATCGGACGCATTATACTCTTCTCTGTAATGTTGTCTCTGGGCTCTTCAGCCTCATTTCTCTGTTCAATTTCCTCTCTCTGCTCTGGATTGGAAGTTTTATTCGCAGATTCAGAAACAGGGTGGGAGAGGGCATGGTGATTCCTGCTGTAGCATCTGCACGATCGAAGACAAAACTTGACTTCTACAGACCAACCTCTTTCTCTATGTAGAGGTCTTTCAGGACTCTCTACATTTATTGTCTCGACATGTCTTTGAACAGAGGTCGGTGTGGTAGCTTCTTCTTGCTGAATTGTCTCGGCCAGCTGCCGAGATTGAGATCTAGTGGTAATCTTTTCAGAGGAATGATCTAAGATCAGTTTCTTCTTTGCTGCCGGAGCGGGAGGTCCTCTCTTCTCCTCTTCTTGGCTGGAGATTTAGCCACCTTCAAAGAAATACGCAGTGGCGCATTAACCTCTTCAGGGAACTAGCATCCCTTGAAGCTTCCAAGGGTGCATCTACTGGCTCATGCACCTCATCATTTCCTATGAGCGACATGGCGACTCCTTCCTTCTTCAATCTTGTTGAAGTCGCGAAGCTATCTGCGAGATTGAAATTCTCAGCAAAGGTGTTCGAAGATGTATAGAATACTGAGTATGTAAATAGAATCCGAGGGCCATGATTGCTATTTACTGGCATCGAGAACGTTACTTTCGTATCTCGAGCATTATAATAAGCCCAAGCTCGGGCCCCATCTATCAAGAAACCCTTTCTTTGAAGGCACGTGATGGCATTTCCCACGGAATTGGTCGTACCCGAACTGTCGAGCAAATCGACTGGGGAGATATGGCTCTAAATAACATTCTTCTTCAAACCGATACACCAAATGGGACGGTCGAATTGTCTTCAACCACTCAAAAGTTGCACGGCTCAAAGGTTGCATCTTCGAGTCAATCATATTTGTCGGCATTTGTTCATATCCAGCAGGAGGAGGAGTGCAACAAAAGTTCCATCCTTTGCTCAGGTTCAGAGCATATCTATAATCTCTCAGAGAAGTGTATTTCCACTTACTGAGAGTATCTCCGCAAAAAGCTGCCGTCGACTGGTCCCATGCCGGGGTCCATCAAAGTAGGATGGTGAAGAAGCAACCACCCGAATAGATATGTATACGGCAATTCTAGCCGAGGAAATTCCTTTTCTCCTTTAGCTTTCAACATCAGATCAACGTACAGACGAAGACTGGCATTCAACCTACAAGTCTCGCTGACAAAAGATCCATCTTGTAGCCGAAGACTAATCTAACGGCGGCAAAAAGAACACCGCGATGGAAGCGGTCTACGGCACTCGATCCTGGGACTACAAACCGACGGAGCCAATACGTCAGAAACCCTGCTAATTGGGCTTCTTTTGACATAAATCTATATCCTACTCTCAAATAACTCTCGAGAGTATCTCCTTTCTTCAAAGGAGGACATTGATGATCATTCTTTATCTCTTCATCCAAATCCCCACTTTCCTCCATCAGTTTCACCACGTCACTGGCTCAGTGGTCTAAAGAAGTCAGGATAGCATCTATCATGTTCCTTGGTCTTCGTTTCTTTAATGTGGTTAAGGAATAGATAAGGCAACCATTTTAAGGAATAGCAGGTATTTGATGTAGCACTTTTGTAAAACAGAGAACAGATTTATAATGACATAGCAGTTCTTCGAAGACTGCTACCATGTCTGCGTTCTTTTTTCGAAGTTTGTCCAACTCATCATTAGTTGGGACAAATTCCTATATGGGGCATCCCC
>JANAVB010016117.1:0-66558 GCA_029216955.1 Iris pallida | reverse complement strand
CGAAAAACCATGCATAATAGGATAGAAAGGTTGTCCCAAAACCCCATATGGCGGCGATTTGCGACCAGAATATCGCAAACCTTGGAAATAATTTGAACAACTTTGTAGACAATATATACGAGATTAAAACCCATCTTTTAGTTCTGATTTCATTAACCGTGCGTCACGAAAATTGATTTCCAAAAAATAGAAAAATGTTTTTGAAAACTAAATTTAGGAAAATTTTTTCGATACGATGTACGTCCGAAAAACCGGGGCGACGTGGTCGCGAACCGAAAGGATCGAAAGGTGCGTATCGACTTCACGGACGGTGGGCTTTGATGGAATTCAAATTGGTTGCGTGTGCGATACGAATTGATGCGTATCCTTCAAAATTTCACTACCAAAATTCATCACTTTAGCGACGGCCTTATCCGTCGCCCGGCCGTCGGTAAATGGTAATACGACGGATGGCCGACGGATTTTGGGCAAAAAAATCGTCGGGAAAAAACTCGTCGCTAAAAATAATCCGTCGCCAAGTTGGCGCCCAGCGACGATTTTGCGAAGGATTTTCGTCAACCATACTCGTACATCTTGCGGCGAATTACCGACGGATTTTTATCAAAGCGCGTATCAGAAAGTTAATGACACATCGCCTTAGTGACGGTCGTATCCGTCGCTAAAATGGTCGGTAATTGCGTATCAGAGAGTATGATACGCAATATCCGTCGCGAATCCGTCGCTAAATGATCGGTTAACGCGTATCAGAGAGTGTCGGATACGTAATATTTGGTTTCAGTTTCGGTTTCGGTCCAAAGTTATATATATATCTGTGGTGTGTGTGTGTGTGTGTGGTAGTGTGTGTGTGTGTGCGCGTTGCGGGTGTGTGACAAATATATATGTGTGTGTGTATGTGTGTGTGTGTTCCAACCCCACCACCGCGACCCCAACTCCCACCCTCGGCCCCAATCCGATACTACTCCCCCGCGACCCCCACTCCCACCACCGCTGACCCCGGCGCCCCGACCCCCGCCACACCCCCCCGGCCCCCATCCCCATCCCTGCATACCCCCCCCCCCGCGAGCCCCACTCCCACCACCTCCATCCCCTGCACTACCCCTCCCCCCACACCCCGGGCCCCCTCAGCCCCCTGCGACCTCCCCCACCCCGGGCCCTCCGTCCCCCCACCCCCGTGGCCTCCATCCGCCCCCCCCCGCCACCCCCGCGGCCTCCCACCACAGCCGACCACCCCCCCACCACGGCACCCCTCCGCCCCCCACGCCGGCTACCTCTTCCCTCCACCCCCGCGGCCTCCATCCGCCCCCCCTCGCGGCCTTCCACACAGCCGACCACCACCCCCCACCACGGCTCCCCCTCCGCCCCCACCCACCGCCGGCTACCTCCGCCCCCCCGCCGCCCACAACCCCTAAAGAGAGAGAGAGAGAGAGGAGAAAGAGAGTACCTTTGAGAGAGCTCCAAGAGAGAGAGAGAGAGAGAGAGAAAGAGAGTTCGAATGAAATTCTCCCTCGTCGGTTCAATTTAAGTTAGGGCTGGTAATTTAGCGACGGACTATCGACGGATATATCCGTCGCTAAGTAGTCGTAAATTTCCCACGAATTTATATATTTTTTCCCCCAGCTGAGTGACTACGTAGCGACGGCTGTAGGTTTCGTTGCTAAACTCATCAGCTGGGCGACGGACTATCCGTCGCTACATAGTCGCCCAATTTCTTGTAATTTTTTTAACATTTTCCCATGCAAATATTGACTAAGGAGTGACTACCTAGCGACGGATACGTTGTCCGTCGCTACTTCGCCGACGCCGTACCGACGGGTGTGCGACAACTTTTCACCCTTAAAATTAAAAAAATATTGCCTGTGATTAGACGATAAACCGTCAGTATATAGTCGGGAGTCCGTCGCTACTAGCGACGGACTTAATCCTTCGCTAACAGGCCGTCGCTAAAGCGATGAATTTTGGTGTTTACCGTATCGGTCTTTTTGCAAATTTGTCAATTACTTTGTGCACGTTTGTCGTCTCGAGACAAAACTTGCACCAACAGGACCGTGTCATTTTTTGGGTCCTGTATGCCAAGTTTGGTCCGATTCTGAGAAGGTCGACCGGAACGCTATTTTGGTAGGCCCGTGACCCGATCCAACGGGCGAATTTGTGCACGGCACAAAAAATCCAACTATGGACATACGATTGGGTTTATCTCATCAAATCGAACCCATAGACATACAGTTTGATGACTTTAGAGACCTTAGATACTGACATGCTTTTCGGTACAAAGCGGTTTCAACGACGGACATCGTTTTAGTCCAAAATTATCGTTTTGCCCCTATTTCCAGAATTGGACTTATGTGTAGAATATCTTAGCTAATTTGACTATTCTGAAAACATTGGTAATGTCTGTTTCAGCATTCGGAGACTGTTGTGCGAGTTGACCTTTCATGTCTCATTTGAGTGGTTGGTAGTATCGATTTCCTCAATTCAGGACAGCAGGCGAGTACATTCTCTGATAGTTTTTATTGTTTTGTATCTGCTATATCCAATTCAGTTGTAGTGTTTTACTTGATACTCGACACGAGGATACACGGACTAGTATACGTTGGATCTTGTCATGAGATGTTATTCATGGTTTACCGTATATGAGTACATTGTTCGATCTTATTTCCTGTACTTGTTTCTTGGTATCTCGTGTCATGACATGTCATGTTGGATCCATTATACTACTCGGAGATGGGGAGTTATTAGAGGTTATGTGATCATTACCCCTACTTGTTTACTACTTGTACATAGCTCCACCCTCACCACACGTAGGGTGTAGCCTGACCTGATACTACTATCTGCATAACTTTCCATTTGGTCGGCCTGATCCCATACTACTATACTACTTGTGCATAGCCGGTCAAATGGAACAACCTGATCTTGACCCAAGCCGATCACATAACGCTTTAATATCTCATGGCACTTTTTATATTTACATCGTACATCAGATTGACATTGACTACTTATATTCCAGTTTTATCTTATATTACCCATGACATGATATCCAGTTCTCTCGTACTGTTTTACTTCCAGTTTGATTTTTCATTTTGTATTTCATTATAATTGTCTCATATAGAATTTATTAATTCACATGGAACTGCTGTTGGCATTTGTACTTGCTCATATCCTGACAGGATAACCCCGTTGTTTTTTAGAGAACTTAGATGCAGATTGTCCGACCTACTACGGGTTTGGTATAGATGGAGTCTACGACCAGGACCTGCCTGTGGATCCGGTGCACGTAGAGGATGTACCACCTGTAGTGACTTAGATTAGCTAGATTTTGTCTGGATTGTATTCCAGCTTGATACATTAGGTATGTAGAACTTATTTGGGATTATTTTATGTCTTTAAATTCTGAACTGGTGTTTGTGACTCTGCATTTTTTCAGTTTATCTACTTCCATCTTTATCTTTATCATTCGTGTTATCTTCCTTAGATTTATGTGATTGATTTGTGATTATATTCCTCCGTACGCAGATGATAGGTTATATTATTGTGTCTTAGATACTATATGTTCTAGATGAACTTTACAGCATTCTACCGCCGATGCTGCGGCGTAGGCTGGACGTAACCACGTACTCGTGCCCCTAAACAGGGTGCGAGTCATGACACATTTTTATGGTGGCCCATGCAGGTCAGCGTCGCAACTAGTACAATTTCGTAATGGTGCTCGACTTAGAGTACTAATTACGAGCCTGCTATTAGGATGTAGGTTCTAGGTTATGATAGGAGTTACTCAATCACAGTTAGCACTTCTTGAGAGATTCCAGGGACGACCCTTGAGAATCTTGTTTTGAACGTCAATTTGAGATCCTTTCCTCTTGTTTATGTTTACCCTTGCTCCTTGTTATTGAATTTGATTTTGATGGATCATCGTTGATTTTTTTTTCATATCGAGATGAATTTTATGGCCTGAGTTATGGTATCTTCTGATAACATATGTTGACGGGAATAACAGGGAAGGTAAAACATCTACTTAGTTATGGAACCTGGAGTTTATCGCAGCTATATTAGCCGGCGTGGCAGAAACGTAGAGACCCAACTTCGGATGTACATATCTTGGTTATGAGATTTGGGATTTCTTGCAGCTATAGTAGTCAGCGTAGCGAGGATTCCAGACGACATGATTATAGAGGTGCATACCCAGTTATGGAATCTACCGTTTATAGCAACCTTGCTTACTGGCGTGGTGAGAATCTGAGTATCATGATTTTGGACAGAGCGTATGATTATCAGATTGTATCTTGAGAAGGGTCCTAACATATCATCTCTATCATTTCACTTCTATTATTATAGATTATATTCCATCATCAATTAGCTTAGGAGTAGGGATACTTTCAGTTCTTTTAGTCCAGTTCCTTGTAAAGCTTTATTTCATTATAGTTTCTTCCTAGTGTGATGGATTGGTGACTTGTAAATAGGTCTGTGTCCTTGAGTATTAGTATAAATTGTTTAGAGTATGGTTTGAAAGTAATTATATATGCGTTTTGGTAACTATTTATAGATGAGAACCCTAAAGTGATTAATAAGTGTCGATGTATGATTTGCACCAGAATAGGAGGGATACCCTAGTAGCAAGAGCTAGAGTATTTCAAGTGTTATAGAGGTTTAGGCACCAACATTTTAAGGGACTAGTTAGAGGAGGTACATGAGTAACCTAGTATAGAAGTACCGTCCAAGTATCATACAGAGGAGTTAGTGCTTTGTATAGACATTGTCAAGACTTGGGCAGACACCCTAGAGAGAGTATTCTAGATAGATGAGTGTATCAATAGAGTGCATGATTAAGCAGTGTTAGGTGATAGAGGAACTGAGGCAGACAATAGAAGATAGTATCTTGTAAGGTATGGTATTATTCTGGATAGTGTGTGTCAGTGAGTTAAGTATGCCCATGGCCTGGAACCATAGTGTACCGGTAGTATTATAAGAGGTAACCGCCGGGAGAGCTAGAGTTTAAGTTCGCCAGGGGAGCAACTGAGCCGAGAGATGGTTTTGTGGAGCCTTGTTGATGGGACAGGAATTGCCACATCCATTGATAGCAGGATTCTTGGATGTTTTCCCTGAGGAGTTGCCGGGATGCCGCCAGACAGGGATGTTGAGTTCTCTATAGACTTGTGCCGGGCGCTGAGCCTATCTCGCAGCATGTATACAGGATCAACAACAGCGAGTTAGCAGAGCTGAAGAAGCAAGTCGACGAGCTACAGGACAAAGGCTTCATCAGATCCAGTTCTTTACCTTGGGGCGCACCTGTTCTGTTTGTACCGAAGAAGGATGGGACGGTACGCATGTGTGTCGACTACAGAGTGCTCAACAACCTCAGTTGCCGAGAATTGATGACTTGTTCGATCAGTTGAGCGGCGTGATGGTATTCTCGAAGATAGACTTGAGGTCCGGTTACCATCAGCTGAAGGTGAAGAAGGAGGACATTCCGAAGATGACTTTTCGAATTCGGTACGGCCAGTACGAGTTTACTGTTATGCCATTTGGGTTGACCAATGCCGTAGCGGTATTCATGAACTTGATGAACAAGGTATTCTATCAGTAGCTTTACAAGTTCTTGGTGGTCTTCATAGATGACATCTTCGTTTACTCGAAGACGCCGGAAGAACACGAGGAGCATCTGCGGATTGTGCTAGAGACTGAGAAGGGAGCAACTCTATGGGAAGTTATCGAAGTACGAGTTCTTCCTGGGGCAGGTAGAGTTCTTGGGTCATGTTGTGACCGAGCAGGGGATCTCAGTAGACCCTAAGAAGATTTATCAGTTGAGTCTTGGTCCACATCGAGCTTAGTTGCGGAGATTCGGAGCTTTTTGGGTCTGGCAGGCTACTACAGGAAGTTCGTTCAGGATTTCTCTCGGATTGCAAAGCCAATGACTAGACTCACCAGAAAATACATGGAGTTCGTCTGGACCGAGGAGTGTCAGACTGCCTTTGATGAGCTAAAAAAGAGGTTAACTACAGCTTATATTTTGACATTGCCATATGGGACTGGTGGTTTTACGATTTACAGTGACGCTTCTGGGAAGGGCTTGGGTTGCATTCTTCAGCAGCACAAGAAGGTGATTGCCTATGCATCCAGGCAGTTACGTCCTCATAAGAGAGAACTACCCTACCCATGATCTGGAGTTAGTAGCTGTTGTTTTGCTTTGAAGCTGTGGAAGCACTACCTGTACGGAGAGCGAGTTGAGATCTTCACGGATCACAAGAACTTGAAGTACGTGTTCACCCAGAAGGAATTGAACATGAGACAAAGGAGGTAGCTTAAGCTGATGAAGGACTTCGATATCTCGTTACAGTACCATCCAGGGAAGGCCAATGTAGTTGCAAATGCCTTAAGAGCAGGTATCCAGTCGCTATGTATTTGACAGCAGATCGTCATCTATTGGCCGATCTGGATAGTTTGGGTATCGAGGTGATTGTTCCGGGCATGGAGATTCAGATGTGGGGTTTACATATTCAGTCTGCGTTGATAGACAGAGTCAGATCAGCACAGTTTGATGACGTGGCCCTGAGGAGCATCAGGGAGCAGGTGCATGCAGGATTGTTAGACGATTTCTCTATAGTCAAAGATGGGTCGTTGAGGCACGGTACTAGATTATGCATTCTGAGTGGAGAGCTTTGGGAGGAGGTTCTTCAGGAAGCGCATCATTCTCAGTACTTTTTGCATCCTGGAGCCAACAAGATGTATAAAGACCTGAAAGAGCACGTATGGTGGTATTGCATGAAGCGAGAGGTAACTCAGTTTGTATCTCGTTGCTTAGTGTGTCAGCAGGTGAAAGCCGAGAGACAGAGGCCAGGTGAGTTGCTACAGCTACTATCCATTCCAGAGTGGAAGTGGGAGCACATCACCATGGACTTTGTGTAAAGACTTCCATGATCTCCTGGAGGGAAAGATGCGATATGAGTCATCATTGATAGATTGACCAAATCGGCCACTTTTTGTCTTTCAAGGTGGGACTATCTACAGAGAAGCTGGAAGAGATGTACGTGCGCCAGATAGTCAGATTGTACGAAGTTCTGGTGAACATTGTCTTGGATTGGGATAGTCGTTTCACTTTCCATTTCTGGAGGAGTTTGCATACTAGCTTGGGCACCCAGCTCAAGTTCAGTACCGCGTATCACCCCTAGACAAACGGGCAGTCAGAGAGGACCATCCAGACACTCGAGGATATGCTTCACACTTGTGTGTTAGATTTTGGGAGCTCTTGGGAGGACCATATCCACCTGGTAGAGTTGCTTACAACAATAGCTATTATGCCAGTATAGATGTCGCCATTCGAGGCTCTATACAGACGGAGATGTCGCACTCCTTTGTCATGGGACGATGTCGGCGAGAGAGTTTTGCTTGGCCCAGAGATGGTAGTGGATGCAGTAGAGAAGGTTAGGTTGACCAGGGATAGACTTCGGATGGCTCATGATAGATAGCGGCATTGGGCCGATAGCCACCGGAGACCGTTAAAGTTCGAGGTTAGTATCAGTTTTTTTTGTGTTGCTTGTGATTGTTTGCTTTAGGGTCTTGTATTGAGTCTTGTGTTGTGTCTAGGTTGGAGATATGGTGTTCCTGAGAATTTCTCCGATACGGGGTACGATTCTTTTTGGCCGAGGCGGGAAGCTTAGTCCGCGCTTCATCGGACCTTTCACTATTCTTCAAAGGGTCGGTACGGTGGCCTATCGACTAGACTTGCCGCCTACGCTCGAGGGAGTTCATAATGCGTTCCATGTGTCACAGCTGAGGCGGTACGTGGCAGATCCTAACCATGTATTGGATCATTCCGAGTTAGAGGTGGGGCCTACTCTCAATTATCCAGAGCAGCCTGTAGAGATTCTGGATCATCGGGAGAAGGTGTTTCGAAACCAGGTTATATCCTTGGTTCGTGTCGTATGGAGGTATCACTCTCCAGGTGAATCTACCTGGGAGAGAGACGACGAGATGCAGGAGCGTTACCCTTATCTTTTCGAGCCTTGAGGTAATATACTCTTTGTTGTTGTGTGTTTCTTGTGCTAGTTTGCTCTAATTTCGAGGACAAATTTTTTTTAGGAGGGTAGATTTGTCACCCCCACTATCCTAGATAGGGCTATTATAGTCATTTACATTATTTTTTACTTAAATGTTTATTTAGGTTATTTATTGTGTGGATAGGTTTAGTGCATTTATCTTAGTGGTTTAATAAGTATTTTTTTTGGGTAAGTATATATATACAATTGAGGTTTTAATTATAAAACTTTTAAATATTTAACAAATATATGATGCAAAATTATTTAGTTTTATTTATAAATAATTCAGATTTTATTTATATATAATGTTTGATATTTATACATTTTTGGGGCACATATATATATATATATATTTATATATATATATATATATATATATATATATTATATATATATATATATATATATATATATTATTAATATATATTATATCTAATATATATAAAGAGAAAAAGGAAAAAAAAGAAAAATATAAATATTTATAGGGGGGAGAGTAGCTAATAAGTTGTATTTATATAAATAAATAATGTATATATATATATATATATATATATATATATATATATATATATATATATATATATATATATATATATATATATACAAATACTAAGGGAAGCTCACGATGGTGTGTGTGGTGCACATCAGCCTGGTCCTAAATTACAAGATTGTATCCGACGTATAGGCTACTATTGGCCCACTATGGTATCAGATGCCATTGAATATGCAAGAAAATGTCATGCCTGTCAAATCCATGCAGACTTCATCCATCAACCGTCGGAATTCCTTCATCCAACTGCCGCATCATGGTCCTTTGAAGCTTGAGGTATGGATGTCATTGGTCCTATCAATCCACCGTCGTCTAGAGGACATCGGTTATACTGGTTATAACTGATTACTTTTTGAAATAGGCCGAACCTATACCTTTATCTGAAGTCAAGACTAGCAACGTCATCAACTTCATTAAACATCATGTGATATACGGATTCGGTAATCCTCGACGAATCATTCATGATAATGGACCACAATTCATCAGTCAAAAGTTTACTCGGTTTTGTGATGATAACAAAATCAGTAATGTTGCTTCCACAGCCTACAATCCTGCAGCTAATGGTTTGGCAGAAGCATTCAATAAAACTATTATCAAGCTTCTCAAGAAATTCGTTTCTACCAAAAAAGAAACTGGAGTGAAAAGCTTGGAAAATATCTATGGGCTTATCGCACTACTATACGCATTCCAACCGGTTGCACACCTTTCTCCTTAGTGTATGGATGCGAAGCTGTCCTACTATTGGAAATGTAAATCCCCTCCTTAAGGATTGCAATCGCCAATGAACTCATAACAGAAAATAATGATCGCCTTCGACTTCAGGAGCTTGAAGCGTTGGACGAGAAACGGTTACTAGCTCAACAACATATTGAGCTATATCAAGCCCGTATCTCCAAAGCTTTCAATCGAAAGGTCAAAGTACGAGCATTCAAAAAAGCGAACTAGTCCTTATTGTCAAATGTCCTATGACTATGACACACATGAGCAAGGGCAAATTCGAAGCAAAATGGAAAGGTCCCTATATTGTAAGTAAAGTTTTCTCAAACGGAGCTTATCAACTAACCAAGATGGATGGCTGAGTTGCTATGATGCCTATTAACGGCAAATTCTTAAAAAAGTACTATATCTTAAGGAAATGTAAAATATTCTTTGAATGTTGTACATACTAAATTTTTTTTTTGAGTTATTGTCTTTTGTTTACCCTTCTGTTAAACTATTAAAATCTCCAGCGGAATATATCCACATCATATTACCTGATCATAAATCCAATCTTTTGGAACCCAATCATTTTAAAAGATATCTTATTTTGAATCCCAGCTGATTCAAAGATAATCAATGAATACATGAATTCATGTTCGTATTGCCTCTGAATTCTATCATCTACATCAGCAACTTATTACGTCCACATTACCTCTGATAAAGTCGTCTTTTGAAATGACAATATTCTGAGAATTATATTTTGTCATGTCCACATTACCTCTGAACAGATATAATTAGTATTATTTTCTTTTAGGAGATATGTCATGTCCGGTACCTCTGAACATATTTTTCTATTCTTATCTATTACATATCTACTATAGGTATATAATAAGTAATAGAACCACAAAAAGAGCATTAATTTTTATTTCAATAATGTTCAAAAGGTCAAAGAGTACATCATGTGAAAGACAAAAAGACAGAAGCTTCAATAGATTGCTTCACTGAGGAGGCTGAGTACTGAGATCAATAATCAGTCTTTTCAAATTCTCAGCCCTCTCTACTCTGAAGTCGAGTACCCTTTGTCTAGCAAGTTCTCTCCCAGACTCTGGATCAAAAGGTTGCAGCAAATCAGCTCGGTGTTCTAGTTCTACACCTTCGGTTGGGATAAGTGCATCATGTTGCCTCTTCAATTCATCTAATTGACTCGCAGCAATTTGATGCATTTCCAATACCTCTTCTTCGCGTCGTCGAGCTGCTTTGACTGCTTCTTGGAGCCGAGCTATTTCAATTTCTAGATCCTGGAGGCGAACTTGATATTCAGCAGCTTCTTTTTCTTTTTCTGTAGCTTCAGTCTTATAGCACTCAACAGAAGAAGTTATCTCGATAATGCGAGATTCCAACTTTGCAGAACGCTGTAAGAAAGCTGCCACAGAATCTTTGAACTCTGCTTTTCCTATTGCAGCCTCACGAGCCATCACCTCGAATTCATCATCTACGAGTTTCTGGATGTTTTCTCTTGTTAGATCTTTCTAAGATTTGATTGATTCTTCAAGCTCATTCAGAATATAATCTAAATAGTTGACTCTATCCAGATCACCGATCTTGCGGATGGCTCCAATGATGAAAGAGGAAGGGCCCCTTACTGACTCATAAGGTTGGTCCTTTTCCATGACCATTTGAACTAGAGGCTTCAAAAAAATGAAGAAAGCATTAGTATAAGCTTCGACGACAGCTCTGTTCATCGTTGAGATACCCGGTGTGCCACTTCTGTTTGAATTCTTATTCTGCAGTAGCTGAAGGAATTATAGATTGTACACCAGGAGATCTGAGTACTGGCATCATAGAAGAACTTCCCTCTCCAATTTGGGTCCCATATCCAGGGGAGCCATGGTCAAGCTGAAACTGAATATGGTCGACGCAGCTGTTACAAGTGTCCCCACAGGACCCACTGTAATCAAGATACACATTCATTATACATCATTACAGGAATTAAGGTAAATAAAAGTCAAAATTTTACCTGATCCTAGCAATACATATGGGGTTTCACGGGGCATGTCCAGATAAGAGCGGAGCCTGGCCATGGTAGTTTCAGACACGGCTGCCTGACTACTTCCAGCTTCGGAGCCGCCTGTTAAGAAAGGCTAATTTTGACCCCTGATTCTTCCTGGTCAGCTGGGGCAATCTCTTCGGCATCCCTGACTTCAAAAGCTTGATCGGTAGGGGTCTGAGTCTCTGCAAAAACAGTGTTGGGATTTTCATCATTCCCAGCATCTTCAAGAGCCGTAGTCTGATCTTCGTTGTTTCCAGGCACATCAGTTTTTAGGCTTGGATGCCTCTCATTAATAACGGGGCATTCTTCACCCTCAACAGTTATATGGCCTTCTTCAGTCGGTATTAGTGGGATATCTATTGAAACTGGTTCTTCTTCAGCAGCACTTGCGGAGTTATCTCCGATTGACAATTCGCCATAGTCACAATCTAGGAGGGCGTCTATCATTTCTCGATCTTCTTGAGAACGAGTAGGAGTCTGAGTGGCCGAAATATCGACAACCCCAGCTTGAGATTCTATAGGAGGCAACTTCTCTTCAGAGGATGTAAGCTCGGGGACATTTGGAGTCGGGGATGACAATTACTTCTGCTGCAGCCAGTGCAGTTACGAAAATAGTCGTCCGTACAACTCGATATCCTGGGATTTCCTCGGTTGTAACTGAGATTAGAATATCAATTGCTGTAGTGTGTGGATAAAAAAGAATAATATCAATACATATTATTCATATCTTAAATTATGCTTAAAAGTATAAAAATTACCTTTTGAGATGGAAGATCCTTTTGCGAGGGTAATGATATATCAAATTCCTCTGGAAGGGAGGAAGCATCAATTGTTTGACATTCTGCTCGAGTCACAAGCAATTTTCTTCTGACCTTCCGTAGCAGAGGTGCTACAGGTTCTTCTTCGACCTCATCAAGGTCGTCTTGCATTCTGGGCACTTTTTCTCGGCGACTCTACTCTGTTTTGGAACCGAAGAAGGAGTTATCTCTCCTTCCCCAGAGGAGGCCCCAGTATGCATCTGCTTCGACTGGGACCGAGTTGTCCTGGTAGTAGGCTGTTCACTAATGACCAAAGTGGTCTTCGTCTTTTTCTTCCCTAGAGCCTTAGGGGAAGAAGGAAGATCATCATGATGTGAAAGAGCAGATGAATCTCCAGTCTTCCTTTTCTTAAGCCCCTTGGCAGGAGACTTTTTCTTTTGTACTTTAATGATACGTCCAATGGATCATTTACTTAATCTAGGAAGCCTACAAGAGAAGCCTCCAGAGGTTCATCGACAGGGTCTCGATCTTCTGCATCTGAACAATTATGCAGTACGGACTCCAGCCTTTGATCGCTTATAACTGGCAAGATGTGGGCCAGATTGTCACGACCCACACCCGCTTTTTCGGATACGAGACGTGTCCAAACCAGCCTACGCCGCAAAGTTGGCGGGTAGAACGCTGTCACGGCCATGATGCTCAAAATTACAAAATATCATCTTTATTGCTCATTCACATTTCTAAGATTTATTACAACAATTACAAGATTATATTGGAAAAAAATACAATGTTCTTACACATTTAATTAAAATAATACCACTGCTATCTATTTCTAGGTTTAGGTCTACAAGTACACCCGTATCTTCCAAAGCTAAGTGAATCCACAGCTAACCTAAAAAATATTGATTTCCAGTCAGGAATGGAACAAGCACATAAACCGATGACAATGCGAGAACACAATAGAATTAACAAGACATGAAAATAACATATGAGAGATAAAAACTAGAAGATAACTGATGACATGGCAGGTGGGGAAAAAGACAAGAAAAATAAATAAAATACAACTACCTATGTGGTGTGAAATATCCGTTTCGACATATGAACGGCTATGGGGTAAATCCGGCACCCTGCACGTGTCGTGGGCAGTGCTATTATTCAAGAATATACTTATGGGATAGTTCCGGGTAGTCCACATGTCTACTAAGATATTTCTCCTCCCGATTACTCCGTGTGACGAGCGTGTCAACAAGCAGCAAGATATATGTATAAAAAAAATGTAAAAACTACTATGAATCGAAAAGCAATCAGAAAGTATACTTGCCTGAGGTCCTTTGCTGGTGAAACAAACATCTTGTTGGGTCCAACGTAGTGTGATTAGCCTAGGGTCGACGTGGATTGACAAAGAATTAGAAGTACGATTAGATTGGTTATGATCACGATTAATCTAAGAGAAAATCATTTAAGAAACACAATTTCCTAATTTAGAAAGTATCTATATCCATATATTTATTTAAAATATATTTAGAAACTATTTATAAACTTTATAAGTACTTTGAAAAAACCCTTTAAGAAAATACTATATATTTTATTTTTAAGGATGTTTATTATAAACTCTGAAATACTTCTAATGTACAAGTAGTTATACCTAAAAGTCTACTAACAATAAAATTGAATGAATCTAAAGCCCAAAGTAAAATCCCTAAACCACCAAAACAAAATAACTTAATAAATGAACTAATTTTTGTCAAATATGAAACATAGTTTAATTTGATAGAAAATATTATGATAATGTCTTTAATATACTTTAGTATAAAAGTCCAATATAATCCAAGGTAATTTAAATTACCTAGATGCTTAAAAGTCCAATAACAAGCCCGAATGTATGATAAGTCCCTAAACCGAACTAAAGTCCCATTTAAGCCCATATATTAAATATTTCAAAAATAACTAAATAATAATAATAAATATAATAATATAATAATAATAATAATAATAGTTCATAACAAAATAATTACTAATAATTATATTAATACAGTATTAAAAATCAGTGGATCATGGATTTATATATATCCAGCCCAAACAATTTGAAAGCCCATAACCCATTCCATTGGGCTCACTGGCCCAGTTAACAAAATAATGAAACAAACAAAATAAGAAAATAAACTAAAACAAAATTAATTATAACAAAACATAAAAGCAAAGAGAAAGAGAGAGGGGTTAGAACAGAAATAGGAAAAGGGAAGGAATGGAAGAGGAGGAGGAGGATGGGTCGAGAGGAAGGCTTACCGAGGGTGGTTTGGCGGCCGGAAATGGCGGCTCAGGCGGAGGGAGCGGCGCTGGAGAGGATTAAGGAGGGCAGTCTCGGCTGGTCAGAGCGGGGCGTTCGTCTTCAGCGACAGTTCGAGGAGACGGCCACGACGTCGAGGTTCGACGCACGGTGGCGCTCGTCGAGGGCGGTGCTGGACGCAGAGGCAAGGAGGACTCCCATGAAGGCGCCCGGGGAACGGGGTCGGTCGCGCCGTTGGTCGCTGGCGCGAACCCGGCCGAGAGGAACGAAGGAAGAGCTCTCCGAGTGTTTCACTTAACAAAATTGCCAAACAAAAGTTGGATTTGAAAATAAAACGAGAAAAAGTACAAGGAGTACAAATTTGATTCTGGAAAAGTATTGCTATGGAAGTCTGATCTGTAAATGATCACTTTGTTCCTTGGACCATATGATGATGATGAAGATCACTGCTTGAAGTAGAACAACTTGGAAGAACTAAGTCACCAGAAAGGTATCGACGCACTTGGACACTGATGGCGAGGCCGAATGCTTTCCTGCTTTGCTTCACTCTCTTCTGAAAGAAAAGTTTGAAAAAAGAATGCTCCGGAGAATCAAAATCTCAAAGTTCTGATCTCTGTATTCTCTCCTGTCTCTCTGTCTCCTCCTTTTTTTTCTTTAAAAAAATGAGTCTTTATAGACTGGGGCTTCTGTGCGTAAAAGAGCATCAAAATCTATCTTTATGCTAACAACTGCCACCCATGATCAAAGTCATCCTTTGCATACGTTGACACGCGTCCCATCATTTCAGTAAGAATAGGATACATGTACACACGTTCTTCGAAATATGTGGCATGAAGGCCATGTAGGCAAACCACGTTCCAAACTGGCCAGAAAGAATAGGGCATAAAAATAGCCCCCAACATCCTCTGGGCGTAAAGCAGTAAGATGAGCGTAAAATAGCTCTGTCATAGGTTTCTCGCGTAAAGTGGTTATTGAATAACCTTGAGCATAAAATGGCTCAAATAGACTTTACGTACACATTGTTTTATGAGCGTAAGAACTCATGTAAAACTCCGTGCGTAAAAGAAACCATACAGTGAGCGTAAAGTAGCTCGATCCCCATAAACGACAACAATGGTCTTTGCATAAGACAAATTCCATTAAATTCTGTGGTAAATGCCATCATTAATATCTTCATGTCAGAGTTTGCATTAAATGCGAGATTTGACAGCTCTGTCCAGCGTAAAAGAGGATGCTCTGTCCTTGGCGTAAAATCATAGGTGTAGACCCAAGCGTAAAATGATCAGCCTGCTTAGGCGTAAATTGATTAGCCTAGATTTAGGCGTAAAAGAGATTACCCGCTCTGCTTGGTGTAAAAACCGATCACTTATGAATGGGATGACTCTTTCTTTGAAGCACTATTTACGCTCCTACAAGACCCCCTTCAAAGTTTTCAAATATCTCCAACATTTGAAACACTTTGAACAGAAGCGTAAAAGTTAATATTTGATCTGCCAGCGTAAAATTTGGGATACGCAACAGCCATCCGCATAAAAGCGGGGATGTCCAATAGTCGGCATAATTATAGGGATATCCAAAAGTCGGTGTAATTTCCAACAGTGTCAGTCAACACTTAATTGTCACAATGAATTTTTTTTTGAAACTTTTGAATGCAACTCTTTAGCTTCCCCGAGTTTGCATTTATAATGAACAGTTTCCAATGAGGAATATGGAGAGCTGATTTAACCGTATAAATAAGGAGAAATTCTTCACTCTTGTCATTTATCTCCATAGTGACATGGCGCCCAAGAAGGAGATTAATAATGAAGAGGCTTCGGGCTCAAGGATTGACTTTGAGCGAGCAGGCAACTTTGTAGCGTGCTTAGGATTAACTCCAGCAGTCTTCAGCCGCATCGACGGTGGTCTCCCGACTGCATATGAGGGCTCAGGAGATGCAGAAGCATTTTTAAATCTGTTGCGTCGCTCCGGGATTCACAACATGCGTGAGTTAGATGCCTCCCTTCGTCAGTCCAACGAAGGAGAGGGAAAATGAAACTCCATGTATTGCGACTCTCTTATATGTAGGGGTCCACTCCCCCCTTTTTATAAATAAAGTCTGATGTTAATCTCAACTGTTCAACATTTATTTTGACTGCTTCTATTATTGTTCATTCCCAAGAAACAAACCTGACACGTGGCGTCTGTCTTGTGGTTACGAGAGCCTTTAAATAGGATCTTCCCCCGAAATAGACTCATCCCAACAGTTCTTCAGCCTTATAAATAGCCGAGAATGTTTCATATATTCTCGTACTCATTCCACTGAAGATAACTTTCTGTGATGTTGCTCCAACAAATGAGGATGGCGAAGCTCTCCCACGGTGTTCTTTTGTATGCCCAGTCATTAGACGCAGATTCAACTACCGTTAGAGCCAAACCATTCGACTCAAATGGTAAGTCCGATCGTAAGCAAATATCTGACTTTCGAATGAGCGTAAATTCTTGACGAGCGTAAAAACTTGTTGAAGCACTGGCGTAAAAGCCTTATTGAAGCACCGGCGTAAAAGCCTTGTTGAAGCACTGGCGTAAAAGGCCTTGCTGATTGCTGGCGTAAAAGCCTTGCTGAATCACTGGCATAAAAGCCTTGCTGAAGCACTGGCCTAAAAATCTTGCTGAAGCAATGGCGTAAAAGCCTTGTTGAAGCACTGGCGTGAAAGCCTTGCCATCTGTTTTTAGTTAGCGTTTAATACGTATCTGATGATACTTCTGTCTAAAACACTTTTTCTTCGTTGTTTTCTGCAGAAGCTTGGCTGAAGAGCTTTTTCAGAACTGGCATTGGTGACTTTGACGCTGTGAAGAGCGTTCTTCTGACATCAACATCAGGGAGCTCATGCGCTTTTGACGCGCAAGTCAGACAACTCAGAACTCTTCGTGAGATAGAAGGGTCTTCCTCTGTTGGTAGGAAGAGCCTTTATACACGGAGAGTTGGATGGTGGAGTCAACTCTACCCCGAGAAATAGGGTAGTAGAGTTCCTTTCACGGCAGAACTAGGAATTGTACCCCAATGCTGGATACATTCCTATCTCCTTTGAGGTGCCGCCACTAATCCACCAGTTGTATTGGCAGCAACACGCCTTCGGGCTGCCATACTCTGGGGTTCTCCTCTCATCTGAGAGAGAAGACCAGAGTTTGATTCCTGCTGTTCTGGTTGCCACTGGAGCTCAGACAGTCAGGAATTGCCACCAACAACGAACCCGTCAAAGAGGATCAAAGAAGAAATAGATCTCTATTAGGTTATCGTTGGTGTATAGAATGAAAATCCAAGAATGTAAGAGATTTCCATTATAACTTGTAAGAAAGTCTAAGAAATGTAATAGACTTTTTGATGATATGGGAATAAAAAATGATGATTCTTCTACGATCAATGATTTGTATCTATCTGGATGTAATATGGACATGATAGATAAATGAAATCTTATTTTTTGTTTTAGAGTATATGATACTATCAGAGGTAATATGGACATAATAGCATATATGAACTCAAAAGAAAATTAGATTAATATCTATGCAGAGGTCAAATAGAAGTGATAGATAAAAAGAAAGTAGATTTAATATTTATTCAGAGGTCATGAAAACATGATAAATAGCGAATCCCACTTTCTAATCAATTGATAAAATAGAAGATATAAAATCCCTTTCCCAAGAAACAAGAGGTCAGCTTAACCAAACCTTGGTAGCTGGGGAATAAGAAGACAAATATTGTGAGCGTAAATGTCAAAACGGTGGATGAATCAACGTATTTCTTGAGAACAGAAAGGACGATTCAATTCCATAATTAAATGGATGAACCTGATAACATGAACGGACGAGTCTTTTCGGAAATGAAAAGTCGTTTTCAATTTCAGAGACTAGTTCATTAGTAATCCACCTCTATAAATAGGTAAGAATTCTCTGTAATCATTTCATTCTTATTTTTACTCCTCTATTGGAAATGTCTTCCGAGGATGTACAGCAAAAGAATGAAGTCTTCAGGAACATTGAGGACGCCATTGAGACATGCCCTGCTGAGCCAATAGTGACGGGTCCGACCGAAGTAGACAACAGTTCTTCTACGCCCAAACCACCCCAAGACATCCTTGCTTTCTTAGTAGAGCCAGGAAAAACTCCTGAAGAAGAAGCATTGAGGATGACCGTCTGAAAAATTTTTATGGGTTCAGGAAACGATGCCTTCTATGCATTAGCTGACTATGTATTCAATAAGGAAGGGAGTGGCCCTCGTCCTTAATCTTTTATCTTGAACAAAAATAATAATAAAAGAAGTTTTATTTTTGTTCTATTTTCTTTTTATACATAGTATTTCTTAAGAAATTTGCCATTGATCGGCAGCATGAGTAGATCTCCATTGGGTTTTGACAACCGATAGGCACCAATGGAGAACACGGACTCAATTACATACGGGCCTTCCCATTTCGCTAGGAATTTCCCTTTGCTTTTGTGAGTCATCACCATTGGTCTCCGAACAGCTAATACAAGCTCGCCAACTTTGAATACCCTCTCCTTGACTTTACGATTAAAAGTTCGAGATATACGGCCTTGATATAGCTCAATATGCTGTTGTGCTTGAAGACGCTTCTCGTCCAATCCTTCAAGTTCTTGGAGTCGTAAGCGATCATTATTCTCTGTAGTTAGCTCATTAGCAATAGCTATTCGTAGAGAAGGGATCTGGATTTCCAATGGGAGAACAGCTTCGCATCCATAAACCAGTAAAAATGGTATAAAACCAGTAGGAGTCCGGACCGTTGTTCGATATGCCCATAAACATTCTCCAAGCTTCTCATTCCAATCTTTTATTAGAAGAGACAAACTTTTTGAGAAGTTTGATGATCGTTTTGTTGAAGGCTTCAGCTAAACCATTAGCAGCTGGATTATAAGCCGTAGAAGCCAGATTTTGAATTTGATTTTTGTCACAGAATCGATAAAATGTTTGACTGGCAAATTGTGGACCATTGTCATGAATTATCCGTCGAGGAATCCCGAAGCGATAAATGACATGGTGCTTGATGAAACTGATCACATTAGATATTTTACTTCCGCAAGGGGGACTGCTTCTGCCTACTTCGAAAAGTAATCGGTTATAGCTAGTATAAACCGATGTCCTTTGACAGAGGGAGGGTTAATAGGACCAATGATGTCCATACCCCAAGCTTCGAAAGGCCAGGAGGCTTCTGTAGGATGTAGAAATTCAGACGGCTGATGAATAAAATCAGCATGAATCTGACATGCTTTACATCTTCTGGCATAGTTTACAGCATCTGCTATCATAGAGGGCCAATAGTACCCTATTCTTCGAATGCGATCTTGCAACTTTGGACCCGGTTGATGAGCACCACAGACACCATCATGAGCCTCACGCAATGTTTGTTTGGCTTCACTTTCTGAAAGACAGCGCAGCAAGAGTCCGTCATATGAACGACGATATAGCATATGTAAAGACAAATCATAATAGAATCGAAACGATCGTCTCTTAATTGATGCAGCTTCTTTAGGATCTTCAGGCAAAATCCTATGAACTGCATAATCAACGAATGGGTTCTCCAATCCTTTGCTGGGAATTTGACTCTGTAGTATAACTTTGTTTAATATGCAGATTACTCTTCACACAGAACAAGTCTCGGTCCAACAAAGTAATTGTATTTTGCCTTCGAATTGGGACATCCAAGTCTGCGGCTAAGCTGGCAAGAGCATCAGCTTCCACATTCTGAGAACGTGGTACAAATTCAATGAAGAATCCTTTGAATGATAAGACCAACTCGACTACCACCTGATGATAGGGGATGAGATCAGGATTTCTGACTTCATAAGTCCCTCTAACTTGATTAACGATCAATTGAGAATCTCCATAAGCCTCTAAGAATTTAATATCCAATTGTTTTGCTACTTGGAGACCAATCAATAGAGCATTATATTCTGCTACATTGTTAGAGCATGGCTCATTAAGAGAATAGGCACGGTATATGACCATTTTGTCAGGAGAAACCAAGACAATTCCTACCCCAGAGACAATATTGCCTTTAGGTCCCACTCGTGATGCTCCATCAAAATATAATTGCCATATATCATTCTTCAAAGTCATGTTACAATCCACTACTTTGTCTGGAATCTTCATAACTTCGAAGTTTCAGGTATAGGATAAGCAGCTAAGAAATCAGCTAACGCTTGGCCCTTCACTAATTTTTGAGGCACATAAACCATGTCATAAGGAGTGAGCAACATCGCCCAGGTAGCTAACCTGGAATTAAGAATGCTCGATTTTCTCATCAATACCCGAATGGGATTTATTCTAGAGATGACATGAATAGTCTGTCCAGTGACATAATGCCTTGTCTTTTGGACGGCAAAAACTAAAGCTAGACATTCCATTTCCACAGGAGTATATCTGTGTTCAGCTCCGACCATCATTCTGCTCAGATAATATATTGCTTGTTCATGACCCATATCACTTTTCTGTGCCAGAAGAGCGCCAAGTGAATGATCCAAGG
This sequence comes from Iris pallida, assembly GCA_029216955.1. Lineage (NCBI taxonomy): Eukaryota > Viridiplantae > Streptophyta > Magnoliopsida > Asparagales > Iridaceae > Iris > Iris pallida. The sequence goes on along the minus strand of JANAVB010016117.1, from coordinate 45,672 downwards.
CTCAAACATATAGCAAAAATGGTCTTCCTATCACCGGAGGTACCAGAACAGGCAGGTTTGTAAGATATTGCTTAATGTCATTGAAGGCTTTTTGACACGCTTTATCCCAAACGAAAGATACCCCTTTCTTTAATAGACGGAAGAAAGGTTGACATCTCCCAAAAGATTAGATATAAATCTTCTGATATAAGCCATACGGCCCTGAAAGCCACGGAGTTCTTTCAGATTACGAGGAGGACGCATTTCAAGAATTGCTTTAACCTTATCAGGATCAACATGGATACCTTGAGAGGTAATGACAAATCCTAGAAACTTGCCACTAGAAACCCCTAAGAAAGACTTAGTAGGGTTCATTTTCAATTGATGTTGGCGCATCAATTCAAATACTGTCTTCAAGTCCTGAATGTGATCATTCTTTGACCGACTTTTAACAGCAATGTCATCTACGTAGCATTCAACTATTTTTCGTAGATGTTCTTGAAAGATATTGCTCATAGCCCGTTGATATGTGGCACCGACATTTTTAAGACCAAACGGCATAACCGTATAGCAATAAACCCCAAGGGGTGTTCGAAAAAATGTATGCTTCTCATCTTCTGGATGCATCTTGATCTGATTGTATCCTGAGAATCTGTCCATGAAAGACATACATTCAAAATCGCATGTATTGTCTATCCTGACATCAGTAATGGGAAGTGGAAATTCGTCCTTTGGATAAGCCGTATTAAGATCTCGGTAATCTATACAAACTCGAACTTTTCCGTTCTTCTTCATAACAGGAACAATATTGGCCACCCAATCTGGGTGTTGTTCTTCACGAACAACAAGCCACACGTAATCAGCTTTTTGACTTCTGCTTCAATTGTATCCATCATATCTGGTCTAAAACGCCGTTGCTGTTGTTTTACAGGCTTGACATTAGGCAAAATGTTGAGTTTATGAGTAGCAACTTTAGGATCTTGCCCTGGCATATCCTCATAACTCCATGTAAAGATGTCAATGTAATCTTTTATAAGTTTTATCAGCTCTTCCTTTCATCTTCAGAAAGATTCTTACTGATGAATATTGGTTTGGACATAATTCCATCTTCAATATCAATCTGGATAACCTCATCTTCTGTAGGTGGCTGTCGCTGTTCAAAACGAAGTTTCCATTGAGTATCCATCTGTTGAGCCCAAGGATCATTCTCAAATGGCTCTGATTCATCATCGGCTTGAACCATATTGACTGAAATATTTGCCTAGATTTACAATATGAGGAACGAGACATATCGGATTCGATGAATAGTTCTTCCGAATCTGATGATTGCGAAGAGCTAGAAGAGAATTCTTCTTGTATATCGTCATTAAACATGTGGGACGGATCATATTCCAACCCATGATGAGTCTTTTGGTAAAATGGATCACCACATAATGGTAGTCGTCTGCCCTTGCCCTGATTGAGACCTTGCATAGTCTTCAAATATCCCATGTTCTGGATGATCTCGATAGATTGTTGACTGTATTTGTCAATTCAGATTCTTTCTTTATCTTTATCCTTCAGATTATCTGTCTGAGTAACAGGGATATTTCTAGCCAGGCCAAACACAATTTGATGCTTGTTTTTCTTATCAGACGGAACACGAAATAGGATTCTTTGTGACGTCTGAAAGTTACGCAAGCTCGTGATGAAGCGGCTACAGGAAGCAGATAGGGAGAAGATGTCAAGAACTTTTGATCATAAGGTCCGACATCGACATAAGGAGGAAAAGAATTATCCTTATGATCAATGTATAAAGTTTCTTCCGGTTCTATGTTGTCTTTATATTGATGACTTTGATTATCAGAAGATAAAGTCATTCTCTCAATAAACTTGACAGCCATATACTCGAACAGGAAATCTTTATTGATATCAAAAAGTACAGAATGATCAATTTATATCATTTATAATCTGATTGCTACGCTTCGGATCCGTCTTCTGCGTAGATTTGCCAAGATTGACAATCAATGGTGATTCTGGATCATTCGTACAAGAAGTACGCCCTTTGACCTTGATCATAAAAGGTTGAACTTGGCTCTCAGCAGGAATATTTATTGATTCTCAGATGAAGTTTGAGTTCTTCCTTTAACCTTGATTATCAAAGGTTGATCATTGATAGGTTGGGATTGGATTCGTCCCTTGACTATGATCTTCAAAGGTTGCTCCTCTGGCGGATCTTCATTAATAGACTGATCCTCAGATGATGATTGATCTTCAGCCATGTCTGATATATCTTTCACATGCTCTTGTTTATAAAGCCTTGAATCAGAGAAGTAGGCTTCGACACCTTTGAACGGATTAATATCAGCAAACTCAGTTTTCACAACTCCTTGGGAGTCCACATATTTGAAACATTGGTGAAGAGTTGAAGGCACAATATTGTGCTCATGAATCCATGGTCTTCCAAGAAGAATATTGTAGGATACGTCCGAGTTGATAACATAGAAAGTTACCATAGTTCGAAGATCACCAATCTGAATCTGCAGACGAATCTTCCAGTGGTTTGCTCTTGCCAGAGTTAAAACCGACTATCGTAGTACTAGTGTAAGTCAGCTCACTAGTAGGAATCCTCAGGGTCTTAACATACTCTGAAGAATTATACTAATTGAAGACCCAGGATCGATGTAAATCCTGTCAATTTCAGTGGATCCGATATATCCAGTGTAACACAGAGGCCTATCATGCTTGTTGTGTTTCAATAGCATATCCTCTTGTGTAAAGGTGATGTTGGGAATTGCTTCCATCACACTATGACATTGCGGACATGACACTGGTATATATCAGGAGTCTTGAGTTGAGCCAAGCATGAATCTGCTTGAAGTAAAGCTTCGCTCAAAGTCTTTCTGCTTTCTCTGGAAAGGCGAAGCAGTTCAAATATGATAGTCTAGCCGGAGTATTGGCTAACTGAGCTAGAATGTCAAACTTGTAAGGCTTCATCACCACCCCCTGATTGGAAGCAGACTTCAATGGGACGTCGAAGCGTACTGTTTTGTTTCCCCTTTTCAACCACAGACGGTTTAACAGGAACAGGAGAAGGTTGAACTGGTAGAGTTTCCATTACATCTTCTGCTTCTTTGGAGGATCCCTCATAGTCTTTGTGGTACTCTTTCCAGATCTTGTACCAGCAAAAGTTTCTTCTTCAGACTCAGGAGAAGAAAGTACCATATTACAGGATTTAGTCTTTCTTCCCTTAGCCTTCTTCTTGAGGGTTGTTACGAGGAACTTCAGAACCCAATCCAGCAGTGGAATTCTGATTTTGAATTTGTAAAGGAAGATGCATTCCTTTATCATAATTCAAACCTTCTGCCTTTTGAAAGTCATAACCCATCTTCTTCATGAGATGAACAGATTGCTGACTATACAAGTGAGTGGCAGCAGACTTTTGACAGGTGTTTCAACAGAGAAAGAGGAAGAAGACCTTCTGTAACCTCAGGAGAATGAAGAATAGATGTCTGTAGTTACGGAGGAGAAGGATTCGGGATACGAGGAGAAATCTATCGGAACTTTTTCATAAGCAGCAAAGACTTGTTATGCCCGATATAAGGAATACTATTCATGGCTACCACTGCTGATGAGTAAGCTTGAGCTTGGTAGGAGGAGCTAGACTTGGAGGACAGATGTTCAGTCCTTTCAGTCTATCTTCTAGAGGAAGGCCATCCCATAGATGATCCAAGTCATCAGGATCTGGAATAACATGAGAAATCATGTTGCAGGTTTTGACTTTCTTGCCCTTCTTAGATTTTGAAGTTTTATCTTCACTTTCCAACTCAGGCACTAAGTCAGGATGTACCCACATGATTTACCATTCTTCAATGTGAGCGCAGCAATCCTGTATTTTCTTCCCTAGCAGGCGGGATATTCACGATCTTCATCGTCGCCTTCGAATTGGGATAATTCATCTGGGACTTGTTGTGGAGGAAAATCCCGAACTGAAGAGAAACCATATTGGTCGTAACAGTATGGTCATCATTGGTTAAACGATAGCGCCACCATTTATCAGCTCTTGGATCTTCTTTTCAAGACATAGCAAGCACTGGTAGGATGATTAATGTATCTATGATAGATACAATATTTGGGATTGTCAGTCAGATTCACCTCATTAGGCCTTTTTGGCTCTGGAATCTGAAGTTTACCACTTTTCACCAGACATTGAAATATCCCTGGGATATCACTTTCGTCAAAAGAGTATTCTTCTCTGGCCTGGAAGATTCCTGATTATTTGGCGTCATTTTGTTCTTGGAAAGATTGACCATAAGAGTACCTTTTCCTTTCACATTACGATTGCCAGGATTATTACCAGGATTACTTTTCTTCCCTTATCTCTGAAGCGAAAATATCCCATGTTCACGAGCCAACCTACCATTGGTCTCGGCAGAAACTGCTATGATAACGAAGCCCAATCTGTGAATTGGGAACCTGTGAAGACAGCAATGGATGGTCGCAGATTCATCTTGCATCAATCAACGCTGAATCTGGCATACCAGGAGGCATCTTTAGAGTAGCCTGTCGGAAACGTTCAATGAACGTCCGAGTATCTTCTTTTTCTTTTGTTTGATTTCTATCAAGGAGGACATGTTCATGTCCATACCTCCTTCATAGAAGCGGGAGAGAAACATTGCCTTGAATTCGTCAAAAGACGAAATAGAGTTATCGGGTAAGCTACGATACCAGTCGTAAGCTGAACCCGTCAGGCACCCGATGAACACTCGAGTGAGAAGAGCATCATTTTTCTGCAAGTGTACAGTCATAATATCAAAGTAGTTAATATATTGACTGGGAGATGCTTTTCCATCGAATAAAACATGGATTGCGGCTTGAACTTCGGTGGAAAGGGTACATCATTCCAATGAGAGAATAAGGTTGCTTAATCCCTAACCTCTGGAGCTGATCTTTGTGCCTCAAAACTTCAAACTGTGCTTTGAGTTCACGCACTGCTTGAATGGCTTCGCTGGTTTGAGGAAGCATATTTGATTGAATAGTCGTTGGATGTACCGTAACCCCCACTGGAGGTGGTACATCTTCTGGAATGGGATCTGGAGATGCAGAATTTTAATTAACAGTAGGCTCTTGAATATTCAAAGTATATTAGACCCTTGACTATCTTGAGTTTGTGCTGCTACTGGTACCGAGAGTTATTACTGTAGGTTGAGCAGTTTGCTGATTCAAAATTATCTGATGCATGCTTTGTACCATGTTAAGCATGTCTTTCAATGATTGCTCCACGCAGTGAGACGTGTTCCGTATTAGCAGATGACGTCTCTGGTTCATCTCCAACAGCGTAGGATTCAACCTCTCTTGAAGATACAGAAGGATTTGTATAGAAGTATGAATCCACACTGTCAGTCTCGGACTCAAAGATTGAGTACCCCCAGCTTCTGAATCAGAAGTCTGTAATTGTCTTTGTCTTCTTGATCGAGTATTTGATATACCCTTCAAAGGAATCAAGAAGTCTGTTGAACTGTTGTTGACCTGGAGTTTGGGACATGTTCCGTCTGGACGTCGTCCTCTGTTAGTATGAGATGCCATGTTGACTGACACATATGACAGCTCATGTTCTTGGTCTTCAGCTTGATGTTGAGCGAGTTAAAACTTAAACGATCAAAAACTGACCGTTTTGAAGCCGAACAACAACAGTTGATCACAACCTGGTGATATTCACAATGATGTTTTTCTTGGGGGAATATTACGGAGATTGTCTGTTCTTACGTTTTGCATTAGGAATTCACGTAAATCAGAAGGAACAGATGGAGTATTCTTTTTATTACATTTGGGAAAAAATGTTTAGTCCCTTGTGATAAAGAAGATTACTGGTGCATTCGCAGAACCAAACTGTACACTTTTAGCGTTTGGAGTTGTGTGCGTAAATCTTGAGATTTAGTACGAAGGACTCCATTTCTTGGCGTAATTTGTAAGGGTACTTTGTTAAAGCAGTATAAGAAGGTTGGGTGTAGGACAGAAGCTTTACCAACATACATTTTTATGGCGCTGCACACGTTTAGGTACATTCACATTAGATGTGCAAACATCGTTATGAATTTTTATCTACACTGTCAAGACAGGAGACTTACCTTTACGCGTGGAGCATTAAAAATGATTATCTACCACGTCACAGACGGGAGATTTTGCTTTACGCGAGGAGCGTAATTTATTTGAGCCTACCACGTCACCGACGGGAGACTGATTCTTACACTCAGAAGCATAAACTTTAGAGTCTGCCCCATTACGAATGGGAGTTCATTCTTATGTACTGAGCGTAAAATTTGGTTCTTACCCATGAGCGTAAAACTTGATTCTTACGCAGTGGGCGGTGAAACCTGATATCTTCACCGTTACAAACGGGAGATAAAAATCGTCACACTTTGAGTGCAACTCTGAAGTAAGGACTGCCTCATTACGAACGGGAGCTCCTACGACAGGAGTGGGAAGAATTCCCTTGTCATCAGAAGCAACAGAGAGATCAGAAACCACTTTGGATTTAGGAATCCAAACTTTTCGTGCTTTGCGAGACTTTTGAACATTGGAGTGGCGAGAACCACCCCCAGTTCGGAGCATTTCTTCATAGGCAATCTGGTCGAAGTGTACAACTAGAGTCTTCTTGGTTGAACCAACCGAAACATCATCATATTGAGCAATGCCTCCTCGTCAGAGGAGAAGGTCATCCCCAGCAGAGTCGCCATTTTGTTTACTTAACAAAATTGCCAAACAAAGTTGGATTTTGAAAATAAAACGAGAAAAAGTACAAGGAGTACAAATTTGATTCTGGAAAAGTATTGCTATGGAAGTCTGATGTAAATGATCACTTTGTTCCTTGGACCATATGATGATGATGAAGATCACTGCTTGAAGTAGAACAACTTGGATGAACTAAGTCACCAGAAAGGTATCGACGCACTTGGGCACTGATGGCGAGGCCGAATGCTTTCCTGCTTTGCTTCACTCTGTTCTGAAAGAAAAGTTGAAGAAGAATGCTCCGGAGAATCAAAATCTCGAAGTTCTGATCTCTGTATTCTCCTGTCTCTCTGTCTTCTCTTTTTTTCCTTGAGAAAAATGAGTCTATTTATAGACTGGGGCTTCTGTGCGTAAAAGAGCATCAAAATCTATCTTTACGCTAACAACTGCCACCCATGATCAAAGTCATCCTTTGCATACGTTGACATGCGTCCCATCATTTCAGTAAGAATAGGATACATGTACAACATTCTTCGAAATATGTGGCATGAAGGCCATGTAGGCAAACCACGTTCCAAACTGGCCAGAAAGAATAGGGCGTAAAATAGCCCCAACATCCTCTGGGTGTAAAGCAGTAAGATGAGCATAAAATAGCTCTGTCATAGGTTTTCCGCGTAAAGTGGTTATTGAATAACCTTGAGCGTAAAATGGCTCAAATAGACTTTACGCACACATTGTTTTATGAGCGTAAGAACTCATGTAAAACTTCTTGCGTAAAAGAATCCATACAGTGAGCGTAAAGTAGCTCGATCCCCATAAACGACAACAATGGTCTTTGCATAAGACAAATTCCATTGAATTCTGTGGTAAATGCCATCATTAATATCTTCATGTCAGAGTTTATATTAAATGCGAGATTTGACAGCTCTGTCCAGCGTAAAAGAGGCGGCTTGTCCTTAGCGTAAAATCATAGGTGTAGCCCAAGCGTAAAATGATCAGCCTGCTTAGGCGTAAATTGATTAGCCTAGATTTGGGCGTATAAAGAGATTACCCGCTCTGCTTGGTGTAAAAACCGATCACTTATGAATGGGATGACTCTTTCTTTGAAGCACTTTTTACGCTCCTACACGAGCATCTGTCTGGAGGGCGTAGCACACGGAGGCGGATGCCGGCGCCGGAAAAAGCTCGGGGCTTGCGTCGGCTGTACTGGCACGGCAGCACTCACACGGCTGCTAGCGGCTAGGGCACGGGTGGTAGTGGTGTTCAGTGCGTTGACGCGGTGGTGCTAACCGGACCGAATCGCCGGAGGCGCTCAGAGGGGAAGGTGGGGCTGCGGAGCGGTTCTCCCGGCGGCGGTGCGGTCTGGTCAGGACGAGGAGACCACCCGACGATGGAAGCGCACAGTGAAGGGCAGTAATCTGTGGTCGCTACCTGGATGGAGAGCCGGTGACGACGTTCACGGCCCATTGGCGGCACGGTCTTCTGGACAACGCCGGAGCCGGTGGTCCCGAAGTCGAGGTGAGAGGTTTATGGTTTGGGGATGGTGGTGTATGTGGTGGTTTGCAGTGATGGCAGGGCCAATGGTTGACGGTCCCGATCATGGACACCCACGAGGACACGATGGTGGTGATGGCGTTTTGTAGTAATAGTGCTGATGCTCGTGGAAATCTGACGGGGTTGGTTTTGTGGCTAGATGTCGGACAGTGGTGGCATTGGACACGAGGGTGTCTCTATGGTTGTGTACGGGGATTATGGGTGATGGTGGCCGGAGCCAGGGGTGGCCTGGTCGTTATGTACAGGAAGGCAAGGGATTGATGGCGGAAGTCGGGGTTGTCGGGATTTAGGGTTGAGGAATCGGAAGAATAGAAGGGATAGACTGCTTCATTTGCATATATACTCTCTTCGAAACCTCCTGAGATAGGGAGAAGGATTTAATCGAATTCGATTTCCTTTAGCCATCAGAAGATTGAATCTAGCAGTTTTGTAACCACCCCTTTTAAATCTAATAAGTTATTTAAATCAATTTTAATCTACTCAAAATCTTTATAGAGATTACAGTAACAATCTAAAACTAGTACTTATTATTATCAATTAATTTAAAACGTATTTTGCTATTTAATCAAGATAAACTTGAATAAACTAATTATCATTCAAAGGTGATATTCGATAAATACAACTAAATTCAATAAACGTTTAAATGAAAATCAATCAAATTGAAATCTAATAAATTTTAATAAATAAATATTCGATATTATTGAATAATTCAAATCGCATATGTGGAAATATAAATCAGATAGTTGATTATTACTATAATTTAAATAATATTTAATATTTATCAAAGTCAAAATCTTATAATTTAAAATCCAATTCAAATAGCGTAAATACTTGAAATAACCTTTAATGTTATAAGAGTAGTTTAAACCATATTATTCCTAATCATAATCCCTTAGTAGATAATAATATCAATTTAAATTATATTTAGTATTTATCAAATAATTAAAATGTAGACTTAAATAAATAACTTCAATATATAGATTCAAATATTTAATTAAATAATAACTACTATAATAAATTAAATGTCATTTAGTATTTAGCAAAAGTTTAAATCTTAAATCTTATAGGTTCAAATCCAAATCAAATAACAACAAGGATCTATTCACAATCTACCCACGATTGCAACAATTAATATAAATAATTTGAAGGCATAACTTCAAATCTCTTTTACAATGGATTACCAATAATAAATATTTTCGAACATAAGAATATAAATCCCAATATTGAAAACCAAAAATCGAATAATTTTGTTTATCCTGATAATAAAGAATAATAGGTAATTATATTTTTATAAATCTAAAATACTTCGATAAACTCTTTTTTATTAAAAAACAGTATTCTCCAAAAATATTTAAATTTTTAAAATTAGTTTTTAATAAAATAAAATTGTCATTCACGAAGTCTCGATGAAAATTACCTTAAACATAATAAATAAAATAATGATAATAAAAAAAAATTCGGGAAGAGGGGTTACAAATCTACCCACCTTAGAAATAAATTCGTCCTCGAATTTAAGGACTATCAAGATAGGCGGACTTGGTTGATCGGAGAAAGGGATGGTAAGATTATGATAAGGAAAATACTGATAAGATAGATAAAAAGAGAAGGAAAGAAAAATATAAATTCTATAAAAAGCATTGATCAACTAGGGTGGAAATGGAAGGGGTAATAGAAACTTTTGGCTATGGTCTTGAATTCTAAAACGCTCTACAATGTTTTCAAAAAGAATTTGACAAAAGTTCAACAATCGAAGACTCTACCCACCTTAGAAAATTTCTTCCTCGAAATTTTGAAGGGCACGATTAGTCATGATTAAGAGTATAATCAATAAATGGTATGGTCAATAATCGAAATGGGTTAGGTCGTGAATAGTGTCTAATTCTAAAATATATCCATGGCATGATTAAGGTAGAGTCAGAAGAGTCTAGTCACGATGGTCAAGGATATAATCGAAATAGGATTAGTTATACTATAGTAAATCGTTAGGCACGATTAACGGCTATTGGGATTATAGGTACGGTGAAGTCTAAACACGGTTAAAAATCGCTTAGCTACAACTAAGATGTAGTCATGATCAAGGTTAGTCATGCAAGTCGTCCAAGCAGGAGAAAATAGGAAGTTGGCACGAGCATGCATGATCAAAATAGTCATGACCGTAGTTGGAATGAAAGTATAACCTTAGCTATGATTCAGTTGAAATTATGGACACGGTTATGATTTAGTCTTGATAAAATGGTCAAAAATTGATCAAAATTAAAATTATCTCGGTACGAACAACTAGTTAAACAAAATTATTTAGGCACGAGGTTAGAATCAAAATCTCGATAAGTTTAGGAATTCAGTCAAAATTACATTAAAAGACGACAATCCGAAAAATTGAAGGATAAGAAAGGAAGGGAGAATTACCGGTTTATTGAGTAGATCGTGACTAGGAATAAGCACAAATCAATTTAAAAACTTAAGACGTAGTCTCTATGATATTCGAAACTCGTAAACATAATCGAAGTCATTTTATCGAGAATTTATGCCTCGCCAGTGTACAGCTGGCTGCAATAAACTCTTGATTCCACGACTCGAGCAAGGATACGGTAATGAATACCCTATCAACTCTATCCAATATGGGCATAACATCTTAAATACGAAGATAGGACGACCAAGATATAGTTTTGACAACATTCGATAACTTATACTTACTCGAGATTACTTCAACTTAGGGATCATGCCTCGCCAGTGCGCTGCTGGCTGCAGTGAACCCACAGTCTCCATAAGTCAAATAAGTGGCGACAGTGCGCGGTTGTCTACCATCATAAGTCATCGATCATCCTTTCAACTCATCCTTAAAATCTTAAGGGAGGTTCAAAATCCTGAAACAAATTGACCATGATGGAGAAAGCTAGAAATTTGAATAAATTGATCATGATAGGAAAATGTACGTATCTGTCCTTGAAGTGAAAGTATTAGTTCTAAAAATCAGACGATTGATTTGGAAGAGAGTGATCGAAGATAGGAGAAATATAAACTTTAATCTCCGTTTCTCTAATATTCAAGATTGAGGGAAAAATTGTGCAGTACGGACTCCAGCCTTTGATCTCTTATAACTGGCAAGCTGTGGGCCAGATAAAAGTTTTCGGCAAAAGTATTTACCGAAGTATAGAAATTCGCGTATGTGTATAACATACACGGACCCTGAGCAAGATTATGGGTCATGAAGAATATGGCCTTGGTGCCTCTGGCATTATAATATCTCCAAGCCCTAGCACCATCAATCAAGAACCCTTGGCCTGAAGGAAAGTAGTGACATTCCCCACATGCAGCTGGTCATAGCCAAATTGTCGAGCGAATCGATTTGGCAAATATGGTTCCAGAAAACACTCTTCCTGAAATCGATATACTAGATGAGACGGTCGGATTGTCTTCAACCATGCAAAAATAGTCGGAGACAGACGGAGAGATGTCGCTTCTAAATCCATGAGTTGTGGGAGAAGATTCTCATATCCTGGAGGAGGAACACATTGAAATCTCCATCCAGATCCTCGGTTCAAAGCTCTTCTGTATTCTGAAAGTGCGTTTATATTCCATCGAGCATTGGAATAACGCCTGATAAAGTTGCCTCCAACTTCACCCATATCAGGGTCCATCAAGCTGGGATGGTGTAGCAATGACCACCCAAACAAAAAATTATAAGGCATTTTGGTATGGGGAAAATCCAGCCGAGCAGCCTTATCGTGCAACATAGTGTCAACAAAAGAACGCAGTCCTACGTTCAGGCGACAAGTCATCGCTGAAAGAATGTACATCTTGTGGCTAAATATTAGACGCACAGTAGCAAATAATATGCCTCAGTAAAATCTATCGACTGTACTGGCCCCAGGAACTACAAACCGTCGCAGCCACAAAAAAGAAAATTTGCCAACTGGGCTTCTTTTGACATGGGTCTGTAACCCTGCCTGAGATAACTCTCAATAGTAGCACCAGCCTTAAAGGGGTGCCAGTCCATATCCAAGATGTTATCGGTATGCTTGGACTTTTTCATCAGTTTTTTTATGTTACTACAGCTGAGCGGTTTGAAGAAGCAAGGATCGCAAGCCTGACTCTCGATTATCTTGTCTTCAAAGATATGGCCTAAAAACAAATACGGCAACCACTTGGTTGCATAACAGTCCCCGCGGAAGCGCTTTTATAATAAAGGGAGCATATCATAATGGCACAGAAGCTCCTCAAACACAGCCACCATCTGAGGGTTCTCTGTAGACAGAATATCCAGTTCCTCATTAATGGGCACATATTCTTCATATGGGTTGTTACCCATTGGAAGATGTGAGAAATATTTCATCTCATGAAGTGCAAAACCAATTTCCCCATGAGGGGTCATGAAGGTACTAGTTTTGTCGTTGTATCTTTCAATCAGAGCCAAGAACATATGAACATTTGGGCGAAAGCCGTGAACAATAATCCAGATGGCCTTATAAAGTTCTAGTTTGAGGAGTTTGTCCTTAAACTGATCCAGAATCTAAATCACTAAGCTGCTCCAACATTTCATGTCAGGGTTCACTAGGCCTGTCAAACGCATGGCCAGATCTGGGTATCTTCCTTCAGCTTTAGCAAATGCGTTTGCAAAGATGGGCACCATGATGGGAAGAAGCATCGATAAATCTTCTGGAGGTATACATCTCGGCTTCAAACCCCTTAGATAGGAGCTGTACCTGTCTGGAGTACTGTAAAATAGGTTCTTGCTCTGCGGACCTAACTTGTAACATATTTTTTCGACTCTGGCTTGCTAAATCGGAGTCATGTCCTATACCATCCGTCGATGGTGACTGGAAAATTCATATCGGGACAAGGACAAGTGTCTTGACATCTCAGTGAGATACATAATTCTGTTCTTATATTGATAAATCCTTTCTTCTTTCTTGGTCTTTGGTTGAGATCTCTTCTTGACTGCATCTCCAAATAAGAAGGCTGGTTTCTTATGAACCACATTGTCTACACTCTCCAAAGGTTCACCGTTCATCAGACATAACAAAGTGTTACTTTCTTGAGTATTGAATATGGTCCTTCTGGATTCAGGTGCATCATTGTGGATATGAGACAAGAGATAAGTCTTCTTTATATTCTGGTACATTGAAAGTTGAAGCATATTTCTCAGCATCAGGATCTTCTCTAAGATCAACTATAAAAGGAAGAAGAACGAACAAAAGTTAGTCTCAAAAATAGTTTTATTCTATGAAGCAGAATACACAAAATTATAGGTTGTGCGACATCCGTGTTGCGTGACATCCGTGCTGTACGAAATTCGTGTTGTGCGACATCTGTGTTGTGCGACATCTGGTTGTACAGTATCCGCGTTGCGCGACATCTGTATTGCACGTGATTTCAAGTTGCACCAATTTGATATGCGCATTCACTCAAAATCAGAAAGCACAACTTTGAAACTCGCACAACACAGTTCGTAAAAACGAACAGTGTGTGGATAGCAACCAAACTCTAAACAGAGAAGGCATAATTTATGAAGCACGCCTACACTCTAAAAAGAGGTGGCACACGTTGTGAAACGCGCATAGTCGATCCAGTCGACGTTCAGTCCATTCTCAAAGAATCACCTTTGAGTGCCGGGTTGGCTCTCTCAGTTCTTGAGGATGGTGGCGCCTATTGTAATGCCCTACTCCGTACGGTGCATTATGATGAGTCGTTGACTCGAAGAGTTGCGTTGACCCGATGAAGTATCAATGTGAATCGATGCAAGAGTTACGTTGGCCAAAGGTAAGCTTTGAGTCGGTTGTAATCTATGAATCGAATCGATGCAAAGGATAAGTCCCATTTGAGCAAGTGCTGATTTAGTTGACCTGGTGTGCAGGCTATACTTTTACGCTGGACGATAAGAGGTCGGCATTTTGCCTTATGTAGTAAAGTGTCCACGAAACCAAATCGTGGCCTTACAACGGATTGTGGCATGGGCGCGATATGCCAAATCAACCGAGTAGTTCAAAGGATGGCTAAGTCCGAGAGTTAGCTATGCGACCAAGTTATGGAAGCGAGCTGCTTCAATCGGCAAAACGGTAAGGCGTATCGGCTTAAGGTGGGCGGATTCTTGACTCTCCCTCCCTATTCCTTCACGTCTAAAAAAGATATCATTGTATGCGTAAGATGTTATCGAGTTAGCGAGCGTTACTCGGCGACGAAAGGTCCAAGTATGTGTCGAACACTAAGATAGAACATTGAACAATCGAACAATTGAAGCGACGTGCATCAAGTGTACGGGTCGCGGTAGGGCGGTAGTGGTAGAACATTGAAAGACAATATCGAGATGTGCACAACGTGCACGGCTCCGAGAACATTGAACACTAAGTCTAGAACATTGATTACGGCGCTGAGCGTGCCCTCGTACAAGGAAGCTAAGGAATAACTAAGTAACTACGGAACTAGGTTATGAGAATGACTTACGAATGGTACGCATTGAATATGAGTGTGGGATGACTAAGCCGTTGGGCATCGTGCATCAATATGGATGTGTTGGGGCATAACACCGACGGAGCTTGAGATAGGGATGGTGGATTATGTTTATGAGATACGAATATGTTTTTGGAGCGAGACTATGTTTATGGAACGTGAGATTGGTTGGAACGATATGATTTGTATGCTATGGTACGTATTGCATGGTCAATGAACTCGGATGGCCCGTACACGGGTGCGGCTTCCCTCGGACGGTTACGCCGGGGCACCGGGACCGTTCGGCCTAGGAGGGAATTATGTGTGGTATTATGGTGCATATTATTCGGACGGATTACGACCGTCCAGTGCTGTGATAAGCTATGATATCTGTAAGTTTGGGATCCTTCGGATACTGGACTAACAACCCGTATGGAAGTGATCGTAGGCTTACACATAAGAGATGTCAAGTCCGTTACGGTGCGAAACACCGTGACCTTCATATAGTTAGGGTCGGTGGGCTGAGATGAGAGCTGGGTACAGGCGCAGGGCCTGCCACCCTTATGCATATGTTTACGGTTATGATTGGTTGGTTGCACGAACCGTATGATTGCTTATGTAAGTTCTTACCATGGTAGGCTAGGCAAAGAGGAACAGGATGAGCACGAATCACTATGTTTATGTTTTAGATTATGTCTAACTGTATCTACTGCAGGAACACGGTGTGGGACACATTTACGATATGTTGCTATACATCGAGTATTGCCATGAAACTGATCCTAAGGCTAAATAGAAAGATCACCAAATAATGATGCATGTTCCACTAAATTTACTTAGTGCTTGGTTTGGGTGCGAGCGGGTCTTGATCAGTGCAAAGTGAGGACGAAAGCACTAATCTCCCACTAGTTTATGTGCAGGTTCAGGTTATGATCGGCTCGAGGCGGGGCTTGGCTTGGACGTGCCGAGGCATGGAGTCCTTGGTGTTCAAGAGGAGCTACCGCATAGGCGTTCGAACTTGCGACATGGAGATGTTCGGCCGAAGACAACTTGGTGGCTATAAAGGGGCATAATGTATGGAACAATGTAATCCTTTGTGAGCTAGAGAGATCATGAGCGTTGTAGCCAATTGGCATATATGTTGGGCAATTCAGAGCCTTTGTAATCTTTAATTTGTTATCAATAAAGAGATTCTTATGTTATACTTCATTTCCTTCCGCTGCTTATGTTACGACTTTGAGATAATCACTATGTGAACCGTTATCTTGACTTGCACGAGCACAACTCCAGGCTCGTGCGGCATCACGCCCCAGCGAGGACGATGATTCGGGTAAAATCTAGCGAGGACGAGCGATTTCCCGGATCGGAGCGTGACAAGTTGGTATCAGAGCGGTTCCATCTTCCGGACCGTGAATGAATCTTTGACCCTCAGTTGCTTCGCTATCGAAATCAGTTGACTCTGAGTTGTTTCCGCAACCGCATGGCTCATGGATCTGCTCGACGCTACATTAGATGTTCCATACAAAGTCTAATTAGTGCGTACGTCTGCCACAAGTATGTCGAGACTATCACGCTATCTCCGGGTGCCATCGGAGAACGTTGGTGGCACGAAGTGCAACGAGTTATGGAATATTGGTCGCACGAAGTGCAACGAATATGGTGATGTTGGTTGCACGAAGTGCCATGATATATGTATTGTTGATCGCACGAAATGCGAGAAGTTATGTGTTGTTGGTCACACGAAGTGCGAGGAGATATGTGTTGTTGGTTGCACGAAATGCAACGAGTCGATATGTGAGGCAATGCGTATTATGTGGCTATGCGAATGGTTATGTGTTGTTGGTTACACGGAGTGCAGCAAGTCGTGAATCGTTTGTTGCATCAGTGCAATGAGTCGATATGGTATGATGCGTGTTGTATGGCTATGCGGATGGATAGCAATATATTGCATAAGATTGAGTAAAGACCTTAAGTGTCGAGAGTAAATTGTTACACGAGTTGCAGTGAGCGAGATTGGAAAATCGTAGATGTGATAATAACGAGTCGAGTTGAGTAGACGAACTTGTAAGTTGGCCGCATTGAATCGAGTTTCGAAGTAGGCGAACATTTACGTTGGCCATATGTCGCGTTGAGCTTTGAATAAGCGAATGTTGCGGGTGTGATAGAGATGATCGCCATGGTACGGTTAGATTGAATGTATGTTAAACTTGAGCGAATGACTATAATGTTTGCTCATTTGTTGTGCCGACTCGAGTAAGAAGAACGCTAGAGCTGGGATCGGAAAGATCGCAATGGGATAGTTAAGTTGAAATAGATGTCGGACCTATACGACAGTAATGACTTGATTTCGAGTGGTATATGCAATACCAATTATGTGATCGATATAGCAAAACATTGTATTGATAACGATAGGCTCGATTCCTGAGTGGTATATGGAGTACCACTTAGCGATAGCTATGTTAAGCCGGTTGGTGACTTGCGATAGGTTACGTCGAGACGATTGTATTTTTACGATATGTTTGTCCTCAACGGACGGAGTAGTACTGAGACTTGAGTGGGAATGACTTGAGAGAAGTCGATGCGAGTATGCCTCGATGAATTGAGTTGAACGATTATGTGCGAAGTCGTACCTATGGATGATACGTCGGATAAGGATTCGTTAAGTGTAAGTCGAATGATAAGCAGAGCATAGCAAAAGAATGTAACGTTGAGGAAATAGTCGACCCGGTCGAATTTGCGTTGAGTTAAGTCAGTACGGAAGCTTGTTCGGAAATGTATTGAGTAGGAACGGAGAAATCGTTCGAACGAATTTGGGTTAGTGCGATGAGTCGGTGGCACGATTGGAAGTACGAGTTAGGAATATGAGAATGGATACATAAATTAGAAATTGTGTCATAATGATGGTAGTTAGCTACAACGGAATGGATAGTAATGTGCGCAAGACTTGATTCGTATTCGAGTTCGGATAATGACAGTGATTGCAACGAATTGGAGCTTATGAGAAAGGAAGATGTTCAAGTTATGCATATACGACGGTGATATGAGGCGTATCAAAGACGATATGCAATAACTCGGGGATACTCTGATCGAATGAACAAAAATTTTATTGAGCATTGTTGTTGGATGAATAAGATGCAAGTTAAGTTGATGGCAATTTGAACGATAACGGTAGGAACGCTTCGGGGAATTGGAGAGTAGATGTGTATTACATGGATAAAAACGAAAGTGCTTGATTGTTTCGAGGATAACCACATTGTTGACATTCTTGTCTTATGCGAGTGCAACTTCAGCATCGCACATGTGTCACGCCAAATTAGGACGATCATTCCGCGTGAGCGTTGGTATAGTGATTCATCCAGCGGGAATGATCGAACTTGCAAGGCGTGGCAAATTGGATTTGACTTATGGTTTGATGCGAAAGTTGTTCGAGGATGGTTTCGATCAGTATGGAATGTGTCGAACTATGATCACGGATAGGTAAGCTTAGATTTGAGGCAAGTAGATGTTATACGACTAGCAAAGATAGTCGACGGTAATGCATGAGTGATTCGAGTAGTAATGGCGCGCAAGCGCATGAGTCATTCGAGTAGCAACGACGCATTAGTTGCACGGGAGTAGATAAATTATGGATTGGTAAAAGTATGTCGGATTGGGTAAAGTTCCATAGGAGTTGTTGAGAATTGATTTGGCTCCACAATAGGATATAGCATGGTTCGTTGTAACTGTCCCTTGTTGATGATATTCAATTATCGAGCGTAGTTTCGGGGCAGATGATCCAAGAAGACTTGACCGCCAAATCAAATGAATGTTGAAGTCCCATAGGATGACCCTAAAGAAGTCGCATAAGAAATTTTGTCGAGGATAAGGAATGATCTAGTGCATGTTAAGGATAAGTCTAAGCGAGTGAGTATCGTGTTTCGTAAGTTAGCGAGTAGCCTTCAACTAGAACGATACGGTCAGGAAAGGAAATTTATGATCGATCGAATAAGTACGTAAGTAGACTTGGTTGGTCGATGATCGAATAGATGTCGAGGAACGTGCTTAGCATAGTGATACGGTAAGGCGATTGCAAGAATTCTACAATGTGCGAGAGCGACGGATAGTAGAACAACCCTAAGAGTTGTGTCGTAGATCGATTTGAGTAATAGTTAGGCTCTGTGTGTTGAGCGCTCTATCTATATTACGAAACAAACTAGTCGGGACTGAATCGAAGATTGAGTAAAGGATTCGTACTCGGTCGAGAATCAAAGATGAGTACATCGTAAGAGACCTTGGGTCGGAATGATTGTTGCCTTTGAGCATCGTAGACTCAAGTTGACCTCTTGTGTCGGGAGAGGCTAAGCACGATGTCTGGATAAGTTACCTAGCGGGGGTAGCCCCAGATGTAATATTGGAGAGCGAGAGAATGTGAATCATATATGGATAGTTGTGTGCAAGACTTAGTACGAATGGTAGGCAAGGGAATTTGAGACATGTTGGACGTAGTCCATGTCGTTAAGGCCAAGTGTTATGAATGATTGGATGAAAGACTTGAGTTTTGTGAGAGATAGGCAAACGGTTGGGCAAATAGGCGTTGCGGAGAATTGTTGTGATTGGATGCGCAATGACTCGATGCAATACGAGTGTTAGGTGGCCGGCGAGAAACTTATGAGATCGAACTAATAGTTTCGAGTTAAGTTATGCGCAAGATGTTGGAAGATGATCGCATGTTAGGGGATAATGCATACGAGAAGTGTTTTGGAATAAGTGCTAAGATCTAACCAAGTCGAGTACGGAATAGCTGGTGCTTGAGGATTTAAGTTGAACTTGTTAGTTTGTCCCGATATCCTATAACTGAGCTTGGCTGAAATGCATATATTGGTGGGATGCCTAAATATGTGTATGATCCAAACTAAGTTGTATGATTCAAAACGATAATAGCACGAGATCGTGAATCGATCTAGCAAAATACTCGAATTTAAGTGTTGGTTTCGGTTCGAGGATGAACCTTGTTTTAAGTGGTATATTATGTAATGCCCCGCTCCGTACGGTGCATTATGATGAGTCGTTGACTCGAAGAGTTGCATTGACCCGATGAAGTATCAATGTGAATCGATGCAAGAGTTACGTTGGCCAAAGGTAAGCTTTGAGTCGGTTGGAATCTATGAATCGAATCGATACAAAGGATAAGTTCCATTTGAGCAAGTGCTGATTTAGTTGACCTGGTGTGCAGGCTATGCTTTTACGCTGGACGATAAGAGGTCGGCATTTTGCCTTATGCAGTGAAGTGTCCGCGAAACCAAATCGTGGCCTTGCAACGGATTGTGGCATGGGCGCGATAGGCCAAATCAACCGAGTAGTTCAAAGGATGGCTAAGTCCGAGAGTTAGCTATGCGACCAAGTTATGGAAGCGAGCTGCTTCAATCGGCAAAATGGCAAGGCGTATCGACTTAAGGTGGGCGGGTTCTTGACTCTCTCTCCCTATTCCTTTACGTCTAATAAAAGATATCATTGTATGCGTAAGATGTTATCGAGTTAGCGAGCGTTGCTTGGCGACGAAAGGTCCAAGTATGTGTCGAACACTAAGATAGAACATTGAACAATTGAAGCGACGTGCATCAAGTGTATGGGTCGCGGTAGGGCGGTGGTGGTAGAATATTGAAAGACAATATCGTGATGTGCACAACGTGCACGGCTCCGATAACATTGAACACTAAGTCTAGAACATTGATTACGGTGCTGAGCGTACCCTCGTACACGGAAGCTAAGGAATAACTAAGTAACTACAAAACTAGGTTATGAAAATGACTTACGAATGGTATGCGTTGAATATGAGTATGAGATGACTAAGCCGTTGGGCGTCGTGCATCAATATGGATGTGTTGGGGAATAACGCCGATGGAGCTTGAGATAGGGATGGTGGATTATGTTTCTGAGACGCGAATATGTTTATGGAGCGAGACTATGTTCATGGAACGTGAGATTGGTTGGAACGATATGATTTGTATGCTGTGGTACGTATTGCATGGTCAATGGACTCGGATGGCCCGTGCACGGGTGCGGCTTTCCTCGGACGGTTACGCCGGGGCACCGGGACCGTTCGGCCTAGGAGGGAATTATGTGCGGCATTTATGGTGCACATCATTCGAACGGATTACGACCGTCCAGTGCTGTGATAAGCTATGATATCCGTAAGTTTGGGATCCTTCGGATACTGGGCTAGCAACCCGTATCGAAGTGATCGTAGGCTTACACATAAGAGATGCCAAGTCCATTACGGTGCGAAACACCGTGACCTTCATATAGTTAGGGCCGGTGGGCTGAGATGAGAGCTGGGTGCAGGCGCAGGGCCTGCCACCCTTATGCATATGTTTACGGTTATGATTGGTCGGTTGCACGAACCATATGATTGCTTATGTAAGTTCTAACCATGGCAGGCTAGGCAAAGAAGAACGAGATGTGCACGAATCACTATGTTTATGTTTCAGATTATGTCTAACTGTATCTGCTACAGGAACACGGTGTGGAACACATTTACGATATGTTGCTATACATCGAATATTGCCATGAAACTGATCCTAAGGCTAAATAGAAACATCACCAAATAATGATGCATGTTCCACTAAATTTACTTAGTGCTTGGTTTGGGTGCGAGCGGGTCTTGATCAGTGCGAAGCGAGGACGAAAGCACTAATCCCCCACTAGTTTATGTGCAGGTTCAGGTTATGATCGGTTCGAGGTGGGGCTCGGCTTGGACGTACCGAGGCATGGAGTCCTTGGTGTTCAAGAGGAGCTACCGCATAGGCGTTCGGACTTGCGACATGGAGATGTTCGGCCGAAGACAACTTGGTGGCTATAAAGGGGCATAATGTATGGAACAATGTAATCCTTTGTGAGCTAGAGAGATCATGAGCGTTGTAGCCAATTGGCATATATGTTGGGCAATTCAGAGCCTTTGTAATCTTCAATTTGTTATCAATAAAGAGATTCTTATGTTATACTTCGTTTCCTTCCGCTGCTTATGTTACGACTTTGAGATAATCACAATGTGAACCGTTATCTTGCCTTGCACGAGCGCAACTCCAGGCTCGTACGGCATCACGCCCCAGCGAGGACGATGATTTGTGTAAAATCTAGCGAGGACGAGCGATTTCTCGGATCGGGGCGTGACACCTGTTGAGGCGCTCTTATTGGAAGTGCACGAGATGAAGGTCCAGCAATGGCCTTTCCCTTGACGGCTGCAGACTTCATTGGGGCCATTGACGATCGTCGGAAAAGCTTCGAGAGTTGGAAAAAAGAATATGAAAGAGTTTAAGAGAATTAACTTTCGATAAAAAGTTAAAAATTCTCTTTGGACGGCTATTTGTAGCCTAAAAAGTCATTTCAGAACTGTTGCGCAACTAGCGCTTTAAATTCGGAATCTATTGAACAGTTGACTGGCACAACCCGTATAAGGTTCTTCTAATTCAAAGTATTTTAAAATTTTGAAATCTTTCAAACTTTGAAGGGGGTCTTGTAGAATTTAAAAATCAAGGAGCGCCACTCATTAAAGTGCGCCATCATCAACTGGCACCAGATCATTAGGATGCGCCAGTATCAGGTTGCGCCTAAAGCCAGGGTGCACGAGCTCCACGTGGCAAGCATCCTCGATAAGCTGTAACGGCTGCCATCATTACTGACAGCTCTGACAGCTCATCAGTCGAAGAAAACCTATTCGAATCTTGTACAACGCGACGGTCGAAGAGATTTTGTCAGCACTCAATTAATGCTGATAGCTAGTTTGCGTAAGTTATCAAGAAGTACGAGAATCAATTATCATAACATAAAAGACCCAGTCAAAGGTGCCAAACGTCAAGTTGCGCGTACGTGCCACCTAGAGTGTTGCCGCCACCTGATCAACTTTTATTCAGAAGCAGGATGATGTGGCACGCCTGCCACTAATCTTAAAGAATGTGTCCACTACACTGCCCATGACCACACGCATCTCATTCAAATGATGCCACGCATCTCCAGCAGTTCAAGTAATCGTTCGCGCAACTGGATAGAAGGCGCACAACCTGAAGTGCGCGCAACTCAGAAAACAGTTATTTCAAAACTCTATAAATAGAGTTTTAAATTAGTTCCAAAGCATCTCTAATGATCATAATCTACTGACAAAGTGTTGTTGCATCTTTCAGAGGCTAGTGTCTTCGATATCACATCGTCCAAAGGATAAAGTGATCGTTTTTTGATCAGATTTCTATAGTTGTACTTTCCCAGAAATCAATTATACTCTTGTATTTTCTTTCTTTCTTAGTTTATAGAAATCAAACTTTTATTTTTGCAAACAGTTTTATAAAGAACCCTGTGAAGGTAGAAATGATATCGATTGCCACCTGGTGGTAAAGAACCAGATCTTCATGTCGAACCTCATATTGTCCTCGAACCTGGTTGATAACCAGTTTCAAGTCGCCATAGGCCTCGATGCAGTCAATCCCCAACTGCTTAGCGAGCTGGAGCCCAATGATGAGAGTGTTGTACTCAGCAACATTATTGGTGCAGGACTCTATGAGGGAGTACGCACGATGGATGACTAAGCCGTCAGGAGTGATGAGAACAACTCCGACCCCTGCAATAATCTTGCCTTTGGGGCCTGTTCTTGAAGCACCATCAAAGAACATGCACCAGACAGGGTTGTCTGAGACTGTATTGGACTCTAGGACTTTATCCGAGATATCTTTGTAGTTTTTGATGTCTCCGGTACAGGATGCACAGCCAAGAAATCGGCCAATGATTGTCCTTTAATTATCTTTTGTGGGACAAAGACCATGTCATAAAGCGTCATGAGGATTGCGCACGTAGCCAGTCGTGAATTGAGTGCCCCTGGCTTGGTCATAAGGACTCGAAGGGGATTGACTCTGGAGATGACTTGAATCGTCTGCCCATCCATATAATAGCACGTCTTTTGAATGGCGAAGAGTAGAGCGAGACACTCCTTCTATACAGGATTATACCGATGTTTGGCACCAATAATGTTCCTGTTGAGATAGTAGATTGCCTGTTTGTGGCCTTCGTTGCTTCTATGGGCTAGCAAAGCGCCAAGAGAATTGTCTATAACTCGGAGTATAGCAGAAAGGGTCTTTCCACGACCGGTGCTACCAATACTGGAGGACTAGTGAGGTACTTCTTGATGTTATCGAGCATGCGCTGGCATTCTTCGGTCCAAACATAAGAAACCCCTTTCTTTATCAGTTTGGTGAAGGGTTGACGTCGACTAGAGAGATTTGCTATGAATCTTCTGATATATGCCAAGGACCCTTGTAGGCCTCGAAGCTCACAGAGATTCTTCGGGGGAGCCATGTTCGAGATCGCATTAATCTTCTCAGGATTAATATGAATACGAGACTCTGCTTCAAGTCGAAAATCGTCGTCAAGTCATCCACATGACTGGATTTTCTCTTGCTTTTGACGGTAATGTCAACAACATAACATTCTACCATTTTTGGAGGTGTTTACGGAATATGGTGCTCATAGTCCGCTGGTATGTTGCTCCTATATTCTTTAACCCGAAGGGCATTACTGTGTAATAGTATATCCCTTTTGGAGTCCGGAATGAAGTATGCCTCTCGTCTTCAGGGAACATCTTGATCTGGTTGTAGCCTGAGAAACCATCCATGAAGGACATCCGCTTAAAGCCACAAGTGTTGTCAATCATCACGTCGGTGATCGGAAGAAAAAACTCATCTTTTGGACAGGCCGAGTTGAGATCCCTGAAGTCTATGCTGACCCGAATCTTTTCATTCTTCTTAGTGACTGGGATAATATTGGCCACCCAATCCGGATGTTGCTCCTCGCGAATGAAGCCACTCTCTATGAGTTTATCAACTTCTTTTTCTATAGCATCCATGGTGTTGGGACGAAAATGACGCTAATTCTATTTGACAGGCTTAGCATCGGGCAAGATGTTGAGACGGTGCATTACGACTTACGGGTCTAAACCTGATATTCATAGCTCCAAGCAAAGACATCGATGTACTCTCGGATAAGCTATATCAGGGACTCTCTGTCTTCTCTGGTCAAGCTTTTGCTGATGGAGATGGGTTTAGGTGAAGCCTCATCTCCTAGTTTGACTTGGATGACCTTATCTTCCGTGGGAGGTTTTTGTTGTTTGAAGCGCCATTCCCATTAGGATCCCAGGCGTTTAGCCTAGGGTTCATCCTCGAAGAATTCAAGTATTTGGTCTTCATCCTCAACTAGGGGATCTGCAAAGACCATATTGACGTATAGTATCTTCTTGAAGGCTTGGCCGATACTGGTATTAGATCAGTCCCAGGTTGAGGAATCAGAGGAGTGTGAATGCACCATGGCCTCCAGCTTTGAGCTCTCTGAAGTTGTCGTGGGTGTAACATGTCACGACCCGCACCCGTTTTTTGAATACGAGACGTGTCCAAGCCAGCCTACGCCGCAGAGTCGGCGGTAGAACGCTGTCACGGCCAAGATGCTCAAAATCACAAAATATACATTTATTGCTCATTCACATTATTAAAACAAGTTTAAAAATTACAAGGTTTCATAACTTCATATTTGCTAGAAAATACAATGTCCCACAAAATAAAAAAGACAGCTAATTCAACTATCTAGGTTGACCTCAGCGTACCCATGCCTTCCCAGTGCTAAGAGTGATCGCGGCTAAATCTAAAAAATATTGGTTTCCAGTCAGGAATGAAACGAGTATATTCTCAAAACAGATTCAATAAATGACGAAATCTATAAATATGTAAATAATAATGAAATACACGATGAAAAGATAAGTATGGAATCATGACAAAAGCTGAGCATGGTGAAAATAACAAGTGAGTATTAAAACAGAGTAGACATGTAACTAGAAATGTATACTGTAGAACCAGAAACTGTATCTATCTAGTGAGTTGAAATACTACTTCGACATGTAAACGGCTAAGGGTAAATCCGGTACCCCGCACATGAAATGTGCGACTGCTATTAGGCAAGAATAAGAACCGGCACCCCGCACGTGAAGTGTGCGACTGCTATTAGGCAAAAATAATTTTGGGTTTGTTCACATGTCTAGAGTATTTCTTCGCTCGACCAGTACTCATGGATCCAAACAGGTCACGAACATGGAAATAGATTGGCCACGAACAACATGTAAAGAATCCATAACTACTATCTCGTGTAATATCGTGTGAAGAACCAATAAAATATCAATGTAAAACACTACTACGTACATGATTCATAGAGATAATCAAATATGAGAACTATCAGAGATGTACTCGCCTGAGTCCAGTTCTGCACACAGGGGCAAAACGGTAATTTTGGGTCAAAACGGTATCAGCCGTTGGACCCACTTTGCACCGAAAAGCGTGCCAAAGTCTATGGTCTCTAAAGTCATCAAACTACATGTCTGCAGGTCCGATTTTCCGATATGAACCCAACCGTATGTCCAAAGTGGAATTTCGACGGGCCGTGCACAAAATCGCCCGTTGAGTCGGATCGTGGGGCCCGCAAAACGGCGATCCGGTCAACTGTCTCAGAATCGGACCAAACTTGGCATACAGGACCAAAAAAATGATACGGTCCTGTTGGCACAAGTTTTGTCTCGATTTGACGAACGTGCACAAAGTAATTAGAAAATTTACACAGAGGCCGATACGGTGAACTTCGACGGATATGCATCAAATTCGTCGCGCATACGCAACCAATTTGAATTCCGTCAAAGCCTATACATCCACGAAGCCGATACGCATCTTTTGATGCTTTCGGTTCGCGACCCGCGTCGCCCGGATTGGCGAAACGTACGTCGTATCGAAGGAATTTTCTATATTTTTAATATTTTAAAACAGTTTTTTGGTCAATTTGGGTTGCCGATTTCTCGGCGCTCGGTCGATGAAATCGATTTCCGTAAACTGGGTTTCAGTGCCGTATAGGTTGTCTAGGACTGTTGTTAATTGGTTTCCAAGATTTCTCAATGGTTCGACCAAGATCGGCCTTCCGAATTGGTGTGTTGGACTGGTTCGGTTCCCTATTTTGAACAGTTTTTTTGTCGACTTTGAGTCAACTTTTCGAGCGATCGAAGGTATCTATGTACAAAGTAAAAGAACAGGCTTGGAGGGGGTCATGTCGGGATCGTAACCTGAAGAATCAGTTCATGGAACGATCGAGAGATCGTGGAGAACGATCGATACGAAGTCGGCCCTCTCGCCAACTATTGCTGCTGTCGCTGTTCTATTTTCTCGCGTGCGTGTGGCCTCCGGCGGCTCGCGTGGCCGCGCACGGCGGTCCAGAGCACGCGCCGACGGTCCAGCGGGTAGGGCGCGATGGGTTTAGGGTTTGGATTTTCGAGTTTCCTCCTCTCGATCTCTCGATCTCCAATTCCTATATATGCTCGGTATATATATATTAATACTCGATTTGCTGCTATGGGGTTGGGCTCGGCCTGGAATGTGATGTGCTCTGGGGTTTAGTTACTGTGCTGGGTTCAGGATTGATTTTTTTCTTTTTTCTTTTTTACATATATATACACCATATATATATATATATATATTTTTTTTTTTTTTTTTTTTTTTTGAAAACCCCGCCATTTTATTAATCACGGCTCGAAAAGACGAAGCCGGCACAAGGACAAGGCACAAAATGAGATAGCCTATACAAGAGACTACAAGGCGCAAAATGAGAAAGCCTATACAAGAAAACCAGAGAACCAAAATGGCGGGCAAACCTAACAACCGGGCCAGGGTAGGAGATCAGTCCAGAAATCTCTCGGGGTGTGGGGGCATAAGGGGCTCCGTTACTGCATTGGCGTAAAACTTCCCGCAAAAGTTGGTCGGCGTTGTATTGATGACCTTCGTAAATCGTATTGTTGCGATTCTTTCAAATCACCCATGTCGCGGCCGCTGCGACGATCTGGTGACCATGGGAAGCAGATGCCCAGGATGCCGCAAGATCGTAGAAGCGCCCGCCGCTTGGCTCGATTCTGCAGATCTGATTGAGGTTCCTCCAGATTGAAGAACAGTTTGGCAACTCTAGAGGGGGGTGAATAGAGTATATATAGAAAAATGACCAATTAAAAATAACTCTTTCACCAATAAAAATTAATCAGAGTAAAGTACGAAAAATAAAAGGAGATTAAAAGAGCATACGCAAACACAGCAATTTTAACCTGGTTTCCCTCGTGGAGGACTAGTCCAGGCCTGAGAACTCTAGCTCAGGATTCAAATCCACTATTTGGGAAATAGTAGTTTACAACCGTGCCTTTACTTCAGAAGAGCACGTCAACTTCTAACAGAGGATCGCAGTGGCGATTTGCTTAGAATTGTCCAAGCGACTTCTTCGACTCTTGCACAAGAATCCTAATTGAGAGATGCTGAGCACTCGAGACTTAGGAGGCTTGTGGCTAGTAGATTGGAAGGGTATGGCTTATTTCAGCTATAAGAGAGAAGAGAAGAGAAGATTAGATCGTTTAGAATGGGAAAATTTATGCCCTATTTATAGTGTTTTTATAGGCAGAATTCGGCCAGAATTCGGGTAGGAAAATTCAAATATTTGGCCGTTGGACAACTAGCAACCAGCTAACCCTAAAATTAGGGTTCCTGATTTCTAGGGGACAGAGTTCGGCCCGAACTCTGTGTAGAGGCAGAGTTCGGCCCGAACTCTGTCTCCAGAGCACAGAGTGGTTCAAAGGGGATTTTTGGGCAGTGTTTGGTTCAGTGGAGCTTAGGATTTTGGGTAGGCTGTAGACTAAGTGTCAAGAGCTCAGCATGACTCAGAGTACACAAGTCTAGACTCAATGAAAATATAAAATACAGACTCAAAAACACACTGAGAACCGGAGACTGAGCTGTCGTCTGTCTTGAACGGAATGCAGACGTCGTGTGTCGTATTGAATTAATACAGACATTATTTAGTCAATGTAGTCAATATTTGGTTGACTGTGACTTTGTGTCAACAATCTCCCCCATATTGATAATTGACAAAATAATATATGTATATTTTAATATTCATACCTGGACACAGTTGATTGTAACACAGCCAGTTGATTGTAACACAGCTCCCCCATAATCGATGCCGAGCTAGAAAGAAGAGCTCCCCCATGATCAGTGAATGGTGCCGAGCTAGAAGTAATAGCTCTCCTCCGTAAATAATGCATAGAACCTGTGGCCTGATAGATAATATCTTCCAAAAGCAAAAACAAGCACAGATATACGAAACAGATATACGAAAATATACATAGTTCTCCCCCTTTTGGCAGTTAGCAATATAGACTGCATATGAATGATAGAACATAGAAACTGCAGTATAGACAATTATGAGTGATGCAACCACACCAAGCAGAGAAGAAACAGTGTATGACTAAACAAAATGAGTCATTAGCATAAAGTAAAACTATGATAAAATGTCATCCACAAAACCAAGTGTCAAACACACAACCAGAGTTTTGAGTACATGAAACCAAGGACATAAAACCATAAGAAACTAAATAACTGAAATAAAAAAGCATCAACTAAGATCATCAGCAGTAGCAGCAGCAGATCGAGCCAATCTCCATCACGGAGCACGAGAAGGTCCTGGAGGGTCTGAAGGACCAGGGAAGGAGCGACGGGGGTCCAGAAATGTAGCATCCGGATCCATGTAACGCATGACCCATGGATCATCAATGCGATGGCCCGCGCGCTCAGGATCCCGCTCCATGGGAATGTGCAGATGATGAGATATGGAGTACCGTATATCATGTAGGGAGTTGCCGAGGGCACTCATCTGTAGAGTAGTACGATAATCCAGCTAAGTCCAGCGCTCGTCCTCAAGGTCAAAACGCTCCCGGAGCATAGTCTGAATAGACTCAAGAGTGGCAGGTGGAAGTGGTGCATCCTGACCGAGTGGAGGGGCGTCAGGCTCCTCATCAGCAGACTGCTCAGAAGTCTCAGAAGAGGCGACGACTGCCTGAAGGCGTCGTGCCTTGGACATAAAGGCAGGAGCAGGCAAAAACGGACAGATGTCAAGTGGTATGTGAAATGCACGAAAGATCATAGGAAGGTACAAAGGATAAACCAGAGCTCGAGGTTTCTTCCTACAGTGAATCATCCAGTCCATCATGGAACGTGGAAGATTGAAAGAAATTCCAAAGTGAAGATGATAAAGAGCAGATATTTCAAGATAAGTGATGTCATCAGGAGAACCTGTTTTGGGTAGAATGGTGTTAGAGATTATCCAATGAAGGTCAGAAAAATATGGATTGAGATAGTTAGCCATGAGCTTGCGAGGACGTGTGTATGGAGTACACAAATCATCCTTGAAGCTCTCAAGGGAAAACCAGTCGGGAAAACGGAACGATCGAGCGTCAACAAGCTTTTCCCAAGAAGTGGGCTCTGGAAGATCAAGAAATTCTGCTAAGTCAAAGTCGTCAAATGATATATTGATACCTGCAACTCGTGAATAAATATGGAGGTCATCAAAGGTCATGTTGCAGTAGAATATTTGGACAGCATGACGATAGACATCCGAAGTGGTAGTGATTAGTTCATCAAAACAGAGGTCATGAAATAACGAACCATATTGAGAGAATATAGAAAAATTAATAGGATGTCCTGCGAATACCTGACGATTCCGAAAATCACTAAACCAGTTGTTTGATGCATCTAGTGAGACAAATAATCGGTTGTCAAAGGTATAAGGATTTTGAGGACGAGGTGGGTTGAACAACGGATGAGGGGGTTGAAGTTGTTCAATGATTTGTTCAATTGACGGAGGAGAATCCGAAGAGGAAACACTCTCAGTTCGAATCCTCTTTCCACGATTGAACAAGCGAGGAGCCATAAAAAAATTTGAAGTATAGAATACAAGAATGATACCTCAAATGATAAACAGTGGAAGAGAATGATGATAAACCCCTTTCCCTTGATTTTGAGGAGCAATGGAGCACTCTAGATCAAAAACTAGGGTTAGGGTTTGAAGGAAAGAGTTTGGAGAGGTGAGGAAGGAGGTAATAGTAAAGGAGAGAGATGAAAACCCGAAATATAAGAGAGGGTTTTCGTTGGTCGGAAGAAATTCTGACCGTATGATCTAAACTGATCCAACGGCAGAGGCTGATCCCGACGCTGGACCAATAGGGACCGAACTCGGCCCGAACTCTGTTAGGGGCAGAGTTCGGCCCGAGTTCTGGATTAGTGGTCCAGAACAGAAAACAGGCTGAAAAGATAAAAATTGGCTAAGTGTTGAAGAAAAATAGAGAGGATAAAAAGTTTGAAGAATTCAATGAAGTCATAGAGAGGTACACAAAAGTCAGAATGAACTCTTAGAAAATAAATTAGGCAATATTAAATCGAAACAACCATATATAAACAAGGAAATATTGAAATTCATATTTTGAATTTTCCATAGGTTAGCTGCAGGGGCCGGATCCCAGCTAGCGGTAGTCCTGAGGACTAGTCACCGTGTCGCTTAGGCTTTTGCGCCTTGTTGTCAGAAGGACCCTTTCGGCTTGTACCCATACCAAATTCATCGTAAAAGAATCAAATATACTCGATATTTACGCAGGTGAGTCTCAACTTATAACTGCTTCATCCAAAATTTCGAGTTCACGACAAAGGAAATTGAAGCGCTCTTCGGATAATGGCTTAGTAAAAAAATCTGCTAGCTGATGATCAGTGTCAATAAACTCTAAGTAAATCGTGCCATTTTGCTGATGATCACGCAAAAAGTGGTGTCTGATCTCAATGTGTTTAGTACGTGAGTGACAGACAAGGTTCTTAGTCAAATTAATGGCACTAGTGTTGTCACAGAATATAGGAATATGCATAAAAGATAACTTATAGTCTCAAGGGTTTGCTTCATCCACAGAATTTGTGCACAACAACGCCCAGCTGCTATATATTCAGCTTCTGTTGTGGATAGTGCGACAGAGTTCGCTTCTTGCTAACCAGGAGACTAAAGCCTTTCCTAATAAATGACACGTGCCGCTCGTACTTTTACGGTCGACCTTGCATCCAGCGAAGTCAGCATCAAGTAACCAATAAGGTCATATGATGTGGACTTGGGATACCATAGGCCCACTGTAACCGTACCCTTAAGGTATCGAAAGATACGCTTAACCGCGGTCATGTGTGATTCCTTAGGATTAGCTTGATATCTAGCACATAGGCAAACACTGAACATGATATCGGGACGACTAGCAGTTAAATAAAGTAAGCTGCCTATCATACCTCGATACTTACGTTGATTAACAGGTTTGCCGCTCTCATCTGGTTCGAGTTTGATTGAAGTAGCCATGGAGTGCTGATTGGTTTGACGTTGTCAAGATCGAACTTCTTCAGCATGTCCTTGGTATACTTCGATTGACAATGAAAGTTCCATTAGCCATTTGTTTCACTTGCAGGCCAAGAAGTAGTTGAGCTCTCCCATCATGCTCATCTCAAATTCCGTCTGCATACACTTGGCAAATTCTTGACAGAGGGTTTTATCAGTAGACCCAAAAATGATATCATCAACTAGATTTGAATCAACATAATAGTGTCTTTAAAAGATTTTATAAACAGTGTAGTGTCATTTTCCCTTTGAAAAACCTTTCTCAAGTAAAAGCTGCTTAGCCTTTCATACCAAGCTCTGGGGCTTGTTTGAGGCCATAAAGCGCTTTCTTTAGCTTGAACACGTGGTCGGGAAATTTGTGATTTTTAAAGCCAGGAGGTTGTTTTACATAAACTTCCTCCTTAATAAAACCATTCAAGAAAGCACTTTTCACATCCATTTGAAAAATTTAAAGTTTTGAAAATTAGCAAAAGCACAAGCATCCGAATGGATTCTAGTCTAGCACAGGAGCGTACGTCTCATCGTAGTCGATACCTTCCTCTTGGTTGTATCCTTGAGCTACGACGCTTTGTTACGTGTGACTGTACCATCTTCATTACTTTGTTTTCTAAAAACCCATTTAGTACCAATTATCGAATGATTAACCGGTTTAGGAACGAGTTCCCATACTTGGCTTCTCTCGAATTGGTTGAGTCTCTTGCATAGCAGAAATCCAAAATTCATCATTAAAGGCTTCAGAAATGTTTTAGGCTCTACTTGTGAAATGAAGGCAGTGCTAGCAACGGAGTCTCTTAGTGATGATCTAGTAGTTACTCCACGTGAAACTTCTCCTATTACTAATTTTCTGGATGAGAAGGTTTGAAAGAGAATTTCTTAGGCAAACCCTCCAAGATCATTTCGTTGAAGTATTCATTGGAGTAGAAGTTGATGGCTCAACGTCATCATCAAGAGTACTTACTGCAATGTTATCTTCATCAAAAGTCACATTTGTGACTCTTCCACAATAAGTGGCGTTTATTAAAACTCTATATCCCTTACTCTTGGCGGCATAACCAGAAAGATACCATCGTCAGCTTGGCATCAAATTTGCCTAAGTTGTCTTTGGCGTTAAGGATAAAACATCTACAACCAAAACTTTAAAATAAGAAACATTGGGGGTTCTCCCAAACCAAAGCTCATAGGGTTTTTCTTCGTAATGGGATGAATCACACCCTATTTAAAATGTGGCATGCTGTACTGACAGCTTCTGCCCAAAAGTATTTCGGAAGTGAAAATTATTCAACATGACTCTGGCCATATCGCCGAGAGTTCTATTCTTCCGCTCCACAACACCATTTTGTTGAGGAGTTCTAGGACAAGAAAATTCATGATCAAAACCATTTGCATTACAAAAATTTTCAAAATCATAATTTACGAATTCGCCTCCATGATCACTTCGGATTCGAGTAATCATGTAGCCTTTTTCGTTTTGAACTTTCTTTACAAAAACTTTGAAAACAGAAATAGCATCGCTCTTATTAGCGAGAAAGAAAACCCAAGTAAATCTCGAAAAATCATCAACAATAACAAATGCATAAAGTTTGCCACCGAGGCTAGCTATTCTACTAGGACCAAATAAATCCATATGAAGTAGTTGCAAGGGTCTAGTAGTACTTACAGAGTTGATGGAATGAAATAATTTAGTTGCCTTGTTTAGTTCACATTCGGCACATACCGTATCCTTTTTGAATGTGATATCAGGCAATCCTCTCACTAGCTTCTTGGTAGACAGCCTGGATATAGCATCCATGTTGGCATGACCAAGACGCTGGTGCCAAAGTAGTCGTTCGTCTTTGTGGGCATATAGACATCTACCTGCATTGTTAGTATATAGAAAGATAGAAAATATATGTTGTCCTCTCTTTTCCCTTCAAAAGCAATGTCTCCTGTTGACCTATCATAGATGTAGCAACTGTTTTGTCCAAAGTTAATATCATATCCATGATCAGCAAGATGACTAATGCTGAGCAGGTTATGCTTTAACTCGGTCACTAGGCAGACATCCTTTATTACAGGAGAAGGAGGATGACCAATGATACCATTACCTATTATGTGCCCTTTGAGATTGTTACCGAAGGATACATATCCTTCTCTCTTCATAGATAGTGATGCAAAAAGATTTGTCTCCCGTCATATGTCGCGAGCATCCACTATCGAGAATCCACTTACTTTCAGTTGAAGAGGGAAGGTCCACCTACATCAAGAGTAGATGTGACCTTTGGTACCCGAGTTCTTGAGGGTCCTGAAAAGTTAGTCTTTGGAAACCAAGTATATCTTTTTTTACTACAAGTCTTCTAAATTTGCACTGTGGAGAGATGTGTCCATGTAATCCACAGTAAGTACAGATAGCATTCTTATTTATACTAGGAGCATGAGAATAATATCTATAAGCAACAGGATGAGGATGGTCATGATGTGAAGAGTTAGCATGTGATGATGATTATGCATAGAATGAGTGGCATGGTGATGATGTCTATGAGGCATATCATGATGGTATTGTCTATGATGTGTGACATGCTGATATTGTCTATATGGCATGGCATGATGATTTTGTCTATATGGCATATGATGATCTTGTCTATATGGCATTGCATGATGATCTTGTCTATATGGCATGGCATGATGATTCCTATGTGTGGAGTGATGTTGATTGTGTCTTTGTGCATGATGATTGTGTACTGAGTGAGAATTATTCTTCTTACACATGGTTTGTGAAAGTTTGTGTATATAAATGCATGGTTATGTGCTGTATGAGAATGACGTGGTTGACTAGCATGAGTGGTGTTGTGCCCATGTGATTGGGTTTGAGGTTGAACAACCTGTTTACCCAATTTGGTTTCTAATCTTTTAGAAACAGCTTGCAGTTCATTAACCTTAATATTTAAGCCATATATCTTAGT
This sequence comes from Iris pallida, assembly GCA_029216955.1. NCBI lineage: Eukaryota > Viridiplantae > Streptophyta > Magnoliopsida > Asparagales > Iridaceae > Iris > Iris pallida. Next base: position 10,795 of record JANAVB010016117.1, on the reverse strand, counting down.
CATGGAAATCTTGTGTCTACTCTTTTCTTCAGCAAGCAACGTGTTGAGTGTAGTGATTTCTTGAGTTTGTTGCTCAATACGTGCTTCAGCATCATGTAAGCTTAATTTAAGCTTGGATACTTCATCAGGGTCATTAGTGGGTGTCGTGTTTCTAACATTATCAAGAAGTAAGAAATTCTTTGTATCTCATCTTCAAGACTTTTGATTTTGTCCTTGGCATGTTTGTATTTACCGATGACCTTTTTGTGATCATCGAGTAAATCAGTGAAAGCATCGCCAAGTTCATCAAAAGAGAAGTCATCAAGAGTTTCGTTAGCTACCTTGTTGGAAGTTACCATTAGGCACACATTTGCTGTATCTTGAGGAGAGCCTTTTTCTTCCTCGGAGTCACTCGCTTCACTTTCATGCCAAATTCCTGTATGGCATATTTCTTTGATGAGTTCTTTTTGTATGGCTTCTCATAGCGGTTGCTCTTCTTCAAGAATGGGCAGTCTTTTTGGACATGTCCAGTCTTCTTGCAACCATAACAGGTTGGCTCTTCTTCATCATCTTCTTGTGAATCCTTCTTCCTTCGATTGAAGCGAAGGAATTTTCTGAAGTTGCGAACCATGAAAGCTTGGTCTTCATCATCCGAGTTATCGTCTTCGGTCTCATCATGATCAGCCCTTCGTCGATGAGCTTTGAGTGCGATCTCCCTGGTCTTCGGAGCAGGCTCTTCGAAGTCCTTGAGATCAAGCTCGTGAGTCATGAGCTTACCCATCAAGGTCTCCATTGACATTGATGTGAGATCGTTTCCTTCTATATGGCCGTCACCTTAGGGTTCCAAATCTTTGGCAACCCTCTGAGTAACTTACGAATCTTCTCGTGGTTTGAGTACTGCTTACCAAGCGAGGATAGAGGATTGATGATGCGAGGAATCTTGTAATCATTTGAGTGATCGTCATTTGGCTTCATCTTGAAGGCTTCGTATTCTTGAGATGGCTTATTTTAGATTCCTTGACTTGTGTGGTTCCCTCATGCGTCACTTCTAGAAGTCTCCATACTTCATGAGCAGTGGTGCATGTGGAGACCCTGCTGAATTCATTCCTGTCTATAGCACAGAATAAAGCATTAATAGCCCTAGCATCTAGACTTGCCTGTTTTTTCCCTCACAGAATATTTGTCGTATGGTTTCTCAATGAGGTCACCATCGACAACTATCCTGACGGGCTTTTTGTAACCGTCAGTGACGACAGTCCACAGGTCAAAGTCTAGAGACTTAAGATAGATCTCATCCTTGTTTTCCAATATGTATAGTTAGTTCCATCAAATAGGAGAGGCCTATGAGTGGACTGACCTTCACCATGATTGGAAATCAAGGATTGTGTGGTTGCCATGGATCAGCTCTTAGGATGTTAGTCCTTAAAAGAGAACAGAGCTCTGATACCAATTGAAGAACAGTTTGGCAACTCTAGAGGGGGGGAAATAGAGATATATAGAAAAATGACCATTAAAAATAACTCTTTCACCAATAAAATATCAGAGTAAAGTGCGGAAAAAAAGGATTAAAGAGCTATACGCAAACACAGCAATTTTAACCTGGTTTCCCTCGTGGAGGACTAGTCCAGGCCTGAGAACTCTAGCTCAGGATTCAAATCCACTATTTGTGAAATAGTAGTTTACAACCGTGCCTTTACTTCAGAAGAGCACGTCAACTTCTAACAGAGGATCGCAGTGGCGATTTGCTTGGAATTGTCCAAGCGACTTCTTCGACTCTTGCACAAGAATCCTAACTGAGAGATGCTGAGCACTCGAGACTTAGGAGGCTTGTGGCTAGTAGATGGGAAGGGTATGGCTTATTTCAGCTATAAGAGAGAAGAGAAGAGAAGATTGGATGGTTTAGAATGGAAAATTCATGCCCTATTTATAGTGTTTTATAGGCAGAATTCGGCCAGAATTCGGGTAGGAAAATTCAAATATTTGGCCGTTGGACAACTAGCAACCAGCTAACCCTAAAATTAGGGTTCCTGATTTCTAGGGGACAGAGTTCGGCCCGAACTCTGTGTGGAGGCAGAGTTCGGCCCGAACTCTGTCTCCAGAGCACAGAGTGGTTCAAAGGGGATTTTTGGGCAGTGTTTGGTTCAGTGGAGCTTGGGATTTTGGGTAGGCTGTAGACTAAGTGTCAAGAGCTCAGCATGACTCAGAGTACACAAGTCTAGACTCAATGAAAATATAAAATACAGACTCGAAAACACACTGAGAACCGGAGACTGAGCTGTCGTCTGTCTTGAACGGAATGCAGACGTCGTGTGTCGTATTGAATTAATACAGACATTATTTAGTCAATGTAGTCAATATTTGGTTGACTGTGACTTTGTGTCAACACGATATGGCCAGAGAGGTTCCCTTGACAGAAAATATGATCAATCGTCTCAGCCTGGCGTTCGGAGCAGCAAGTACAAGCGGATGCTAAACTAATCCCAATGGTATTGAGGATATCGTCGGTGGGCAGTTTCTTCGAATAGCTCTCCACATAAGGAAAGACCATTTCTTAGGGATACAAGTATGCCAGAAGGGAGCGATGGTGGGATACGGCGCTCCAATCCCCTGGATGACAGTCCGCGTCGATCTGACCGAGAAAACCCCGAAGCCTCGACCGACCACCGCAGCTCGTCGGCATCGCAGCCGAGAGTCAACCCGCTCATACGTAATCTATCCTCCATATCGCGACCGGACCAATCGCGAATCTTGTCCCAGTCCCAGTCATTGCTGGGGGGTTCCACAAGTCTCTGATCCTGCTGTGTCTAGGGGTTTCCGTGTTGTTGGGTATCAAGTTGTCCCCGACCCAGCGCTCCAGGAATGGGTCAGATTGACCATCCCCCAGTTGAAGTCTCATCACTGGCTCGGCGAGATCGCGCCCGATGAGGATCCGACGCCACGCGCGAGGATCTGCTGTTGTAGGTGGCCACCGACGGGTGAATGTGCTTCAAGTACCGGGCCTTCATAAATGTCGTCCATAAGTTGTTGCTCGTGCGAAGTTTCCACCATAGCTTCATAGAGAAAGCTTTGACGATATTGGAGAGTCTGGTGAAACTAATGCCCCCTCAGTTGACGGACGAGCCATTGAGTCCCAGCTAGCCCAGTGGTGCTTGTCTTGGCTGTTGCTATGCCCCCAGAAGAAGTCACAGAAGATCTGTTCGATCGTGGTGAGAACCTTCTTGGGCGGAGAGCACGCGGCAAGGGTATGGATGGGGATGGAAGTCAGCACATGTTGGATGAGGATAATCTTGCCGCCCGGGGATAAGGTGGCGTTGTGCCAACCTTCTAGCTCTTTCTGATTCTAGAAATCAATTCTTCAAAGATGCTACTATTGGATTTCCCGTATACCAGGGGACAACCCAGATAGTGGAAAGGGGGGTGAGCCACAGCGAAGGAGGTCAGGTTTGATAAATTAACGCTTGCTCTCTTTTGATGTTGTGGTGGGCGTAGATAATACTCTTGGAGGGATTAATCTTCTGGCCAGAGCACCTCGAGTACCTCTGCAGTGTATCGTGAACCACTTCCACCGATCCCACATCTCCGGATGAGAAGATGAGTATATCGTCAGCAAAGGCCAGGTGGGTGATGATCGGGCAACCACTAGTGGTGTGATAGTGCTGGAAATTCGGAGTGCTAACCAAACGGTTAAGGTTTCTGCTTAGCGCATCGGCAGCAATGATAAAGACTGTGGATGATAGAGGGTCGCCTTGTCTAACCCCGCAGCTAGATTTGAAAAATCCTTCAGATTGACCATTGATAACCGTGGAGAACCACGAGTTACTGATGGATCTCCACACGATGTTGGTCCATGTTTCCGAAAATCCGAAAGCTCTAAACACCAAAATCATAAATTGCCAATCCAGTCTGTCATAAGCTTTCTCCATGTCTAGTTTGATGGCAATGTTGCCTTCCCTCGCTGGAAATTTCATGCAAGTGACTAACTCATGGGCCATCATATATTATCCTGAATGTTTCTCCCACGAACAAAGCCGCTCTGCTCCTCGAAAATGATTTTGGGGAGAATGCCTGCCATTCTGGTAGCGATAATTTTGGAGATGATCTTATTAGTGAAGGTGCACAGACTGATGGGTCGGAAGTCGCGAAAGGACTCCGGGTTAGCTTTCTTTGGGATGAGGATCAGCTTGGCGCTAGAAATGGCTTTGGGGTAAGTAGCGCCTTAGAAAAAAGCAGTCGCTGCTTCGGTGATGTCCTGCTTGATAATGTCCCAACATGTGCGAAAGAAGACACCAGAGAAGCCGTCCGGGCCAGGCGCACTGTGCTCGTCCAGTGCCCACACCGCGTCTTTCACCCTGATCTGAAGGGTGGCGTTCCAGCTGAACGTTGTCACTGTCATTGATGAGGTGGAGAATTTGGTCCAAAAAAGAGTCGTCTCTGGTGACCGCCTCTTTAGAGAATAGTTTGGAGTAGAACTCTGTCGCAGCTTCTTGGATGCTCTTTTGATGAGACGATATTCCCATTGTTGTCAGCAATCTGGTGGATCGAGAGTTTCTGTCTGCGTCCATTGACGCATGCATGAAAGTATTTGGAGTTTTTGTCTCCGTCGCTATCCCATTTCAACCTCGCTTTCTGTTTCCAAAATTCGGTATTGACCTTGATCCTGAACTTGAGAATGGCTTTGGTGAGGTTGAGGGCGGTCCTGGCTTCGGGGGTGCGCACCTCGGCGAACTTGGCTTCGGCGAGAGTAACATCATCCTCCGCCACCCTAACGGCTTGAAAAATGTCCCCGTATACAAGTTTGCTCCAACTCGACAGGGCTTTTCTGGTTGCTTTGAGCTTGTTGCTCACGAACAAGTGGATCGTGAGATCCGTCCCTATTCCATGCTTCAGCAACGATGCCCAAAAATTGGGGGTGCTCAGTCCAGAAGTTGAGAAATCGGAAGTTTTTTTTGACCGAATTAGGGTTGGTTTTAATCTCAACCAGCAGAGGGGCGTGGTCAGATTCGGTGGTGTTGAGGTGGGATAGATTGGTGGTGGTCCCATGCCAAGCCAGTGAACATTAGTGAGGGCCCTGTCCAGCTGGGAGTATTGACGCCGATCACCTTCCTGCATATTGCACCAGGTAAAAGCATTGTCGTTGAACTGTAGGGGAGAGAGGTGAGCGTCGAAGATGAAGCTGTTGAAGTCTAGCATTGCTGCCGGATGTGGGGGACGCCCACCTATTTTCTCTTCTCTGCAGGTTATCGCATTGAAGTCCCCAATACAAAGCCAGGGGGTGTCGATGTTGTGGTGACAGATATCAAGGAGGTCGGTCCAGAGATGCTTCCTGTCAACGATGTCACAGCTGCCATGAACTGCTGAGATAATGATGCATTTAGGGAGCGTGGGGTGTTCGAGCCAACATGAAAGAGCTTGCCCGAAATCATGAATGGTCCCAAAGTTGGTATCCTCCGAGCCAAGGATCCAGATACCGTGGCTACTGGTAATCGCCGAAGGGAGGTTAAGCTGAAGTTGAATAGATTTCAGTCTTTTGGGGTTACTTTTGGGTTCAAGGATAATGAGGATGTCGATCTTGTGGATTTTCGAAGGCTGGAGACTCTCCTTAAGTAGGTTTGTTCCTAGTCCGCGAACATTCCAGGATAGGATGTTTAACATTAATGAGATTATGGGGGTAATTTTTTGTTCCGCCTGGCGGCGGATCTGGTGCAAATAGTGGTTGTTTCGGCAGTCCCTTTCTTTCCTCCAATTAGGCTAGGGGGCGCTGCTGCGGTAGTCAGGTTTGGAAGGTCGGGGCTGGATGTCTCACTGGGCTGGGAGGGGGCACTGTCGGAGGGCTCAACCGAGTCTCCAGCAGAGTCCAGGGCGGATTCCTCATTAGGGATGGCCAGGGATCGCTCGTGTTGCCAAATAGAGTAACAGCCAGCTGAAGAGGGTAGCCTGCTGCTTGAACCTGTATCCGCGCAGAGCTTGATCCGGTCCTAGGAGCGAGGGCCGCTTCGATAGCATCTTCTTCGTTGTGGGTTGGTTTGCAGCAGCGAGTCAGTGACCGTCTCGGCCTCCTCCGAGGCTAGGGGTGTTTCTGTGAGGGCGTTAGCATTTAGGATAAGGGCGCTTTCCGATGGTATGTCTCGTCATCCGATCCTAGGACGTTGAACTGGTTGGATAAGGCGAGGGATTGGGTGTTGAAGGGAAATCATGGCCTTGCTCGGGGATCGCTATGTCCTTGTTGCCCTCACTGGATCCGAATCTTGTGTATGAGTTCGGACGAGGTAATAGCGGTGATCTGGGCGCTTTCTCCCCTATCCCCAAGTTATCGTTCCGATCCGATTTTTTCTTGAGTTCTGGGTGAAGACGATGGCAATGCTTTGGGAGATGTCCATGCAGCTTGCAATGGTTGCAGAACAAAATGTGGTTGTCGTAAATGATTTGTTGGGTATGCGTCTGGTTGCCCAGCTCAATGTTAATGAAATTTGGTGGTTCAGAGGAGAGATCGAGCTCAACACAGATTTTGGCATAGTGAGCCTTGGTCAGATTGCTGGTTTCTGGTGCAGCGGCTACGAACGTCCCGAAGGAGTTGGCAATCCGTCTCAGGGCCGAAGGCACAAAGCAGATGAGGGGGAGGTTAGGCAGGGTAACCCAAGCGGCGACCACGGCGGAGTCGACTTTGGTATTAAAGTCAGCTGACCACTTGATGATACACCACATATATATATATATATATATTATATATAAGATATATATATATATATATATAAAATATATATAATAGATATATATATATATATATATATATATGATAAATACATATATATATATATATTGTATTTATATATATATAAAAAAAAATATATATATATATATAGTATTTATATATATGATATGATAAATACATATATATGATAAATACATATATACCATATATAACAAAAAAAAAAAAAAAAATTATATATATACCATATATAAAAATATATGTATATGATAAATACATATATATACCATATATATATCCACATATACATATGATAAATACATATAGAGTATACATATATATATTTTTTTTTTTAAAATAATATATTATTATATATATATATATTATATATTATTTATTTATTTGTTTCCTTTTTCTATATATATATATATATATTATATATATATATATATATATATATATATATATATCTATATATAATATTAATATATATATCTCTATATATATATAGAGAGAGAGAAAAAATAATATATATATATATTTCTCTAGATATAAATATATATATCTATATATAATATATATATATATTATATATATATATATATATATATATATATATATATTTATATTATATTTATATTTATATTTTTGGAGTAATATATATATATATATAATATATATATTATATATATTATATATTATATATATATAGATAATATATATTATATATAGATATATATATATATAAAAATATATATATATATATATATGTAACTACGTATACGATATATTTATATATGTATATTACTCCATAAATCCCAAAAAGTCTTAACATTAGTTATTCCTAGTATAGTGCCTTGTCTGTACACACACCTATTATATGTGCACATATCAATTTATTGTAAAAGTCCTATATGATAATTACATACCAAAAATATATATACCTATATTTGTTAAATATAAACCCTTATATTGATGTACTCCTAGAAGAATACCTACATATAAAATAGCAAGCAATATTTATTACGCTACTCTAAACTAGTAACCAAGTGGATTAGTGTATAGTATATTCTATTCTCAAAATAAAATACTTAATAGCAATAACACATTTTATATTTATATAACTATCATTATCTATAAAAGTCGTCACTAGGTTATTAAATTAAAATACTACTACACAATGCATGTCTACAAAGACGTCTTGAGATGCACTATATGACTACATAGTTTCAGGCTTGGCTCGGGGTAATCCGGGCTAAGTTGGTACAACCGAGTCTTCCAAAGAGTATGTAATCTAATTAATAAATAATTAAATTATTTATAGTGGTCATGTCACAACTTGGTATGGTTTTCTTAGTTAGGACACACTTATGGCTCGGCATTTCCTACCATGGCTAAACACTAGTCAAAGCACGCCACTGCACTATCCGTGCCATGATTCCTGGTCGTCTTGTACTTCAAAACTCAACCATGGCTAAATTATCTACCGTAATAATTAACTAATTAATTATTTATAAATCCTAAAATCGTAATTCAATTAAAATAAAATAAAGATATATTAAAATTTTGGGAAGGGGGATTACAAATCTACCCACCTTAGAAATAAATTCGTCCTCGAATTTAAGGACTACTAGGATAGGCAGATTTGGTAGATTGGGGAAAGGTAGTAGAAATTTATGATAAAAGATATTGATCGAATAAATAAATAGGAAGAAAGTGTTTGAAACTCTAAAAGCCCAAAAATGCTCTCAACTTTAATTTTGAAATAAGTTTGCTAAGGAAATAATCATAACAAAGTATCGACGAAATCTGCCTTCCACCCCGACAAAAATATGCGAATGAATAAAATTTCCGAAAATCCGGCTAGGGGATTAGTGTTAGGGATTGGATGATTGGGGGTTTGGGAACTGGGAATTTAACCAATCATACTCCAAATCAATCATAAAATATTGTCTAAAATAATACCTATTACTTTAAATAATCCTTGTAATAAAATCAATTGTCAAAATATGTTAAGAATAATTCAGATATATATATATATATATAGATATATATAGATTATATATCTATATATATGAGGAAAATGTACCTAAGGTCGACCTCATTTTCCTCACTTTAAACATTTTTTTCTTGAATTTTTTTTATGGGATTCATCTACACCTTATTGATTGGCAACATACCAAATTTCAAGAAAAAATATATTGTTTAGCCCCCTATCAATAAGGTACAAAATCGACGGTGTAGCAGGAAAGTTTTAGACCGTCGATTTTGTAAGGGATAGATAGGGGGCTAAACATTTTTTTTTCTTAAAATTTGGTATGTTGCCAATCAATAAGGTGTAGATGAATCCCATAAAAAAAATTCAAGAAAAAAATGTTGTAAAGTGAGGAAAATGAGGTCGACCTTAGGTAACTTACCTAAGGTCGACCTTAGGTACATTTTCTCTCTCTCTCTCTCTCTCTCCTCTCTATATATATATATATCTATATATATATATATATATATATATATATATATATATATATATATATATATATATATATTTCACAAACACAATACCTTCTAAAATAATATAGTAATAATTTGAATTTAATATAACTCTTGATAAAATAGTAATTCAAATAATCCTAGAATAAAATCTCTTCTAAAATGTTGCAAATCTCTCCTCACCTTTTTTTTTGTTCCAAAATATCTAAAATAGAAATAGAAAAAAATATTTTTCGATTTGAAAAAATAATTAAACTAAAATAAACTAAATGGAGAATGTAAGAAAACGGAAAGTGGGCTTACGACTACCCACTTAGAATGATTTGTCCTCGAATTTAAGGACTAGGATGATCAAATCTTTCTAAGATTTAAATAAATATGGATCAAAATTAATCCATAATGATTTTAAAATAATTAAAGATTTATTAAAATATTAAAAAATGCATTTGATCGAATCTAAATATAATACATAATAATTTAAATGGATAATATGTTTATCAAATGACTTGGAAAATATTGTGTATATTATCTAAATAGTACATATCTTTGTCCAAGACTGAATCAAACTAATTATAATATAACAAAATGAATTTAATTGATAATTAATATTAGCAAATAATTTAAACGATATTTTATAAATTCTAAATCCAAAATAGTTTGACAAAATTCTGGTCATCAAGATATATTCGATAGTGGTTACAAATAAAATCTATTTTCTAACTAAAATTTATTAAAATAAACAAAATAAATTTTTTTGAAAGCAGGGATGTGGGTTTACAATTCTACCCACCTTAGAATATTCGTCTTCAAAATTTCAAAGAGCACGATTAGGCACGACTATGAAGAATAATTAAGAAACCAAATTTTTAATTGATATGAATAAAACGACGAATGGTATAATAAAGGGAGTGATATGATTCATGATCTAATTAGTTAGCATAATCATGGATATGATCAAAATGATAAAGATAATAGACAAAAGTAGAGTGTGATTTGGCACGATCAATATTCGATCAAATGGTCTAGTTGACAACCAAGTATTTAAGAATGATTTAAATTGAAATGATTTGGCATGATCCAATTACAGTCAACATGGTCTAGTTACGAACCGAATTCCTAAAGAATGATCAAGGTTCTAGATGGTAATCTAAACAAGGCTATAGTCCCATAGATATACGTTAAGATACAGTCACGATCAAGGTTAATCATGCAAGTCATCCATGCATGATAAATTAGAAAGTTAGCACGATCATGAACAAGGTCAAATAGTCATGATCAAAATGGAATACAAATATAACATTAGCAATAATTGATTGATATATATGCACGATTATGATTATGGTTAAGAGAGTTTAGTCGTGATCAAATTTGTTTTGGAACGATCAATTAGTTAAGAAAAACTGTTTAGGCATGATTATAGAATTAAACATAGGAAAGGATACGAATTGACTCGATCGAAATATAATAAAAGGAGTCTAGTCATGATCGAAATGTTCAAGGATGATCAATTCCAAAATTTTCGATGTGCTTACAATATTATCCACAATTATTTAGGCACAAGTTTAGAATCAAAATCTAGATAAGTTTAGGAATCCAGTCGAAATTACATTAAAAGATGACAAT